>PDGT01000013.1:806260-990580 GCA_003671415.1 Megathymus violae | reverse complement strand
TTTTCAATATACTAACATTGGATACACCCACAATTTCAACACAATTACATAGTATTGGGATGTAAGAGGTTTTTTCATATTTGTTTTGAAATCAAACTCCTGCTTCAGAGCAAAGGATGAAGCAGTGGCACCATATCCTTTTTTTAGGAAGTACCAGTAGGTTTTAGTACCAGTTCTAATTACCAGGTATGAACCCAGTTTTATCCCAACAATATTCGGTAAGGTTATAACCTTGTACTGTAGGAGAGTCCGTAGAGAGTAATATTTCTGTAGTTACGGATATTGGTTGGAGTTGGCAAATATCATAGATGGCCAGATGAGCTAATGGTATTAAAGAAATATGTTTATTTTATAGAGGTTTCTTGGTAATAATCCAATCTGCCGAACCAAAGTAAAGCAAAGTAAAGCCAGTCGGGGAAAATATTTGTGATGAATAATTATATGTTCTCAGGGCTTGGTTGACTTGATGTTATATTTGTATACATCCATGCGATGTACATGTACAAAACAAAAAGTCCGAGTACTACGGTGCGGTGAAACCATACCTAAACCATATTAATTTCTGCATGTTTATTGTAATTATATATTTTACCTGGGCTACCAGGAGATCCCTGCGATTCTTTTGCACCAATATATCCTCTATCTCCTTTAAGCCCCGGCATGCCCGTCAAACCCGGTGATCCAGGCAATCCAGGGGATCCCTGTAGACCAGGTTGACCTCGTTCACCAGTCGACCCTGGTGCACCCGCTTCTCCAGGCACACCAGGCATACCGGGTTCTCCTCTCTCTGCAGGTTCACCAGGAGGACCAGTTGGTCCAATTGGTCCTTGAGGTCCTTGTTCACCTTGACGACCTTAGGAAACACATAGTAAAAAATATTAGTAGGAATAACAGATTAATGATACAAAGTAAAGTGCTCCACGGCTTTTGTTTTTGTGGATCGACAGAATTTATTTTAATATCACGTGTCAGGGTTTCCGGGATTGAGAAATTGTCAAAATAGTTCCGCAAAGACTTTTTTACTCTCTTAATAAACATACGATAAAATTAAACACTAGTTAAGAATCACAGTCGAAGTTTTTTTGCTCATAGAGAAAACTTCGCTTGGTATTCGAAAACCGAATGAATCCCAGGCGGCCATGCCCTCTATTTGTACTGTTTTTCGACTTTTGAGAAAACTATAGTTACCTTACTCAACAATAGGATTTATTATTATTATTTTAGATCGGCAACGCAGGTAGAGAAATCCGTGGTTTCGTTATCAGACCTTATGTCCAAAGCAAGAAGACAATATTCTTTATGCCTGTTTCATTATTATTTTGTTTTCCGCCGAATTTTCGCCAACCTTCGTGACAATAATGATGTTTTACCAATAGGTATAGTGATTCACGTGAAAGACTTAAGTGAATGGGGTAAATATAAAAATATATATAATTTGAAGAAATGTTTACAGAGGCATTTACTTTAATTCAAACATTTTAAAAATGTCTCCATTAACACGTATTTTAAGAGATACGATACAAAAAGTGTTGGTAAGAAGGTTATTACCTGGTGGTCCTTCATTTCCTTGAGGACCCATTGCACCCCGTTCACCCTTTTCTCCAGGTATACCAGACAAACCACGAGGACCGGGTAAGCCCATAGAGCCCATAGGACCTGGGTGTCCCTTACTACCTCTCGGACCTTCTGGACCCTAAACGTAATTGAAAAATTGGATTATTACAGAGATTTCAAAAGATATTACGAGTAATATATAAAAAAATTACAAGTTCTAATTCCGTCAACTTTATCATTACACTGAATTATTTTGTAAAAAATTAGACAACCAAACTGCTATTGCATTTATCTACAGGCTTTTTATAGACAATTAGCTACATATTACATCATCATTTGTAATTAACTTAGAACCTTTTCGAAATTTCGATCTTAAATAATTTTAGATCAGTCATATATTCTCGTTGCAATCTTCGCTTTGACTATCTAGTTGAATATCAATGAAGAGGCACTAGATCTCTACTTCAGTATTAGTATAGTAAGTTAAATATTATAAATGGTGGATCATTTACACGTTAGGTATCTAAGATTCAGAATAGCCATAAATTAAAAATAATCTGACCGGCGGACCATCAGCTCCTTGCGCTCCAGATTCACCCTTTTCTCCAGGTGCGCCTGTTATCCCTGGTACACCTCGTTCACCCGTAAATCCTCGTTCTCCTCGGGGACCTGCTGATCCTGGAGGGCCAGCTGGGCCTGCGAGACCTGGTTCACCTTCTTTACCAGGCGAACCAGGTAATCCCGCTGCTCCTGGCATTCCCTATAATGGAAAGTCTATTGAGCAAATGTTTTGCAGGTGACATGTATAATAAAGACATCCACAATAACCATGATGTTATATAAATATCATCTTCACTCGAAAACATAACCTTCGTTCATCAGGTAGCATCATTAACAACTAAGACAACCGAACTGGAGTCCTCTTCCCTTAATTTATTATATTTATTATTTTTTTATCAAAATCTGATGCCTTAGTAGGGTAAAGCTGAGACTTAATAAGAATCAAAATTACCAAGAAAAATAATGTTTAATTAATACCCATATTACGTGATACAACAGAGATTATTATAAAAACAAATACTTACAGGGAACCCTGTTGGCCCTGGAGCCCCTTGGGGCCCTCTTTCGCCAGCAGGGCCTACAGAACCCTGCGGACCTTGAACTCCTGGAGACCCATCTCTACCAGCATCACCTTTTGGGCCTTGTAGTCCAGGTTGCCCAATATCTCCGTCTTTACCTGGTTCTCCCTAAAAAAGTGGACATTGTCAAATCTATGTAATTTTATTAAATTTTGTAAGGACATTTTCATATAAATGGCATTGATACCTGCAACCCTCTTTCTCCTGGACTACCCATTAGACCAGGTGTTCCTTGCAGACCTTGAGGTCCTTGTTCACCAGGTCTACCGTCTGCACCGGGAATACCTCTTTCTCCGGGTGTACCAGACTTTCCTGTTATTCCAGGTCTGCCAACAATACCTCTTTGTCCTGGCAATCCTTGAGGACCAGGCCTTCCAGGATCTCCGGAGTTTCCTTTGAGACCAGGTAATCCTACACCTCCTCTCTCTCCAGGTTGTCCTTTAGGACCCATTGGTCCATCTGCACCGGGCATACCTCTCATTCCTTGTAAACCTCTTTCTCCTTGAGGGCCTACGTTACCAGCCGGGCCTCTTAATCCTCTCTTACCACGTTTACCTTCGGGGCCTCCTGTTCCTGGTAGACCTCGAGGGCCTGGCGCACCTGTTTCGCCTCTTATTCCTGCATCACCTTTTAAGCCCCTTTCACCAGGTTGACCCTGAAGCAGTTTTAAAACTTATTAATTATTTTAACATTTATTTTATATTTGGTGCTACATCTTGTTCTTTAGGTGACCATAATAAAAAACTAATTTTATATTTCATCAAAATGTGAATAACTGAAAACTGGGGAATACTAACCGGTATTCCTTTGATTCCTTGCAACCCCGGTTCTCCTGCAACACCAGGCGTACCCCTTGGACCTGGGAATCCTTGAGGACCAGCAGCGCCTGGCTGACCTGTGACTCCCTTTTCTCCGGGTGTACCATCTCGTCCTGCCAAGCCTGGTGCTCCTACTTCTCCAGGTTGGCCCGGTCGCCCTGCCTCGCCTCGTGGTCCTTGCATACCTTGACTACCTTTTGGTCCTTGTATTCCCTGTTCCCCTTTCATTCCGGGAGATCCTGGAAATCCTGGTGCACCAGGTTTACCAATGTTGCCCTGTAATATGAATGCTGTCAATACAAAAAATAATTTAAATGTCATTTTCTTAATTCAATTTCATAATTTACTTTCCTTTTATCACATAATTCATGATAAATCGTAAAACAAAAAAGGTCCTTCTTTTTTTTAAATAATACCATAACATTTTCGAAAACATTGTCCATTTTAAATTAAGAAAATTTAAATCATACCATCATTCCTGGGGCTCCAGGAGCTCCGTCGACTCCACGTATACCCGGTGGGCCAGGAGGCCCTTCTCGACCACGTTCTCCTCTAGGGCCGAGGGGACCCTATATATAAAAAGGTTACAAATAAACGTTATGATAGATTTCACGTATTAACGCTAACGTCCAATATATGTACACGTTGAAAAATTGAAAGGTATACCCATACATTAATATCTAAGCCGCTTGTAATGTCTTTAAAATAATAACAAAAAAAAAAGTTTATTGCCACCAAGGATAGTTACAAATATACAAAAATGGCAATGGGAGCTGGCTCAGCTGTTTGTTTACTCGGGACTGAGGTCCCGGGAAGAGCTGGTTTTCAGCCAGTCCCTTCTCCCTAGGATGTTGTATGAGAGATGCAATTGTCTTACCATATGTGGCTCGCCTGCTTGTTTGTCGACAAGTTACATTATAAAAAGTAAAAGACTTCACTTATTGTAAAAGTAAGATATTTAATTCAAAATACTGAGTTCAATTTCCTCCTCCTACAAATTCATGTAATTTAAAAAATTTATAAGGCTGTACTAATGAATATATAGCAACACGTATGACGTGCCATTCTAGCTAGTTATATGGCAATAAAAAGTAGGTAAAAACTTTTAACCGAGCAGGTGTTCGATTTAAGAGATTCTTATTTTAGTTCGTACTTACTTAAAATAGTACGTTTGATTCAGACTAACAAATTATCTAGGGTAAGTTTTTTTATTATTAGTCTCTAATAATTGCGCATTTTATTATTATTATTATTATTATTATATTACAGCATAAATATGAAGACACAGTCATGTTTGTACTATTGTACTACCGATCAACAAAGAAATACTTACGATAGGTCCAGTAGGTCCCATAGGGCCCGGTAAACCAGTGGGTCCCTTTTCACCTGGCAAACCTTGCTCCCCTTTAGCCCCATCCTTGCCATCAAATCCGCGATGACCTTTTAAGCCTTGGATCCCTGGAACGCCGGGTATTCCACGTGGTCCTGCTTGTCCCGTAGCACCTGATGGACCTGGCTCTCCGTCTTCGCCTGGAGTGCCCTGAGAGTAACATTTATAGTTTTTCTTATTACCTCTATTATTATAGAATTTTTTCGAAGATACCGGAACTTTAGATGATCATGGTTATCCAACAAAAGGTGCAAGCAATGGAGAAAACATCGTTACTCTGATCCAGAAATACCTTAGCATCATATCTTACTGTACATAGAAATACAACTAGCTGCCTTTTAAAATGTGAAAAATTATTAGTGGGTTATTACATCTTTTCCTGGCAGTCCTGGTGGTCCTCGCTCACCCGGTGGTCCTAAAGGCCCAGGTAAGCCTGGTTCACCGGGTTCTCCTCGGGGTCCTTGAAAACCTTGTGGTCCGGGTGGGCCCTGAGGTCCTATAATAATTAAATATAAAATCACATTACAATTATATCACAGAAACCTCACATTAGATAAGATGCAGAACATTGGACCGAATAGCTTTTTTATTTGAATCCTAAATAGATAACCCTGTATAATACCTGGTATTCCTCTAATTCCTGGAGCGCCAACTGATGCTTGCATATAATGATAGGGATCAAAAGCAGGGCCTTTATCCCCACCAGAGGTCGCTGCCAATTGAGCCAAATATGCGTTTACCTGGTAAAAATTATTAATTTTGTTAATTAGTATTTTAAATATTGAAATACTTTTCTCTATTCAAGTCTTTTGATACATCAATTGTTGTGTCCGGAGCTTTAATCAATCTTTATTATTTTTGTATCTATTTATATCTTTGTTGTTTCGAGTGATACTTATTTTTGGTATTATTCTAAGTTATATTTGTTATTACTATTATATCATGTTCACATAATTTTTTTCGTACCCACAATGATCAGGATTTTATACACTGGACCGCAAAGTAAAAGGGTCGGTTAGAAAATCTTCAATATCTTCAGAAGTACCTGACCTAGATTTATGAAATAAAGACTAAATTAAAGGATATTTTAATATGCTTAAACGAAAATAAAAAAAATGAATTTAAACTTTTTATGTTTAATAAATGTAAAATAAATAGAAATGCGTAGTTTCTCCAGTATTTTCGTAAATGTAGATTGGTTTCAGATGTGCCGTTTTCACGCTGCGGAATATTCTGCCATTGCTCTATGAGAGCTTCTTTCATTTCACGTAGCGTGATTGGCGGCGAATTCCGCTGACGTACACGTCGTCCCAGTTCGTTCCATGCATGCTCAATGGGATTTAAGTCAGGGCTGCGTACTGACCACTCTATCTGTGTGATACCGACTTCTTGAAAATAGGCAAACACTATTTGAGCTGTAGGCGAGCGGGCATTGTCTTGCATAAAAACGGCATTTTCGCCCATGTCCACTAAAAATGGATCAACGTAGTAATTCAGAGTTTCAGTGACATATTTTTCTGCAGTTAAAGTTCCCTTTTTCTATCACCACTAGCTCAGTGCGGCTTTCGGAAGAAATCCCAGCCCACACGTGTACACACGTGTCTACACGTGTGTAGAGTATGGTAATTTTCTTCTATACAGGCTTTGGTTATAGCGCTCTCCCGATCTTCTGTATACTCATTTCCTTCCGTCGTGCTTGTATAAACAAAATCTACAGTCGTCTGAAAACATAACTCTTGACTAGTCATTTAGAGTCCAATTGTCATGTTCTCTACCATAACTCAACCTCGAGTTTCTGTGGTGTATTTCTAGTTTTTGGCCATTTGCAGGTCTTTACATTTGCTTCAGCCAGAACATGACTTTAAATTTGCTTCAGCCCGATGCCGCCTTACTGTATCCGTACTCAGATTGTTTCCTCCAGCTCGGAAATGATGATTCTCTACTTCAACAGCTGTAGAAAAGCGATTTCTCAAATTTGTTGACAGCTTATAGCGATCCTCTCGCGCCGTCGTGCACCTTGTTTGGCCTGTTCTTGGTCTTCGAAGATTGTATCCAGTTTCATGTAAACGCTGGAGTACTCGCTGAACTGTAGAAAAAGTCACAGCAACAGTTCTCGCTATGTTTCACTAACTGTACCCATTTTCAAGTATTGTCAGGATCCTGGTACGTTCTTCAGGGGTTGACGACATGAGACTTAAGAATAATAAAATGTATAAGGCAGTGATATCATATTTATAACTGTTTTATTGCAAAACTAAAACAAACGCGAAACAATTGATTTGAATTTTTTGGTACTAAATTCAAAAAGGACCATTATTTTACTTTTTCAGTTTTTTATACAATTATCAAAAAAATAAAAAGCTTTTATATATTATTTTATGTGGCATTAACTGTTCTTTAATTTAGTCTTTATTTCATAAAGCTAGGCTACTTTTGAAGACATTGAAGACTTTCTAACCGACCCTTTTTTTTTTGCGGTCCAGTTTAGTTGCATACATTCAATTATTTGCATAAACTATTAGATACGGTATGATAAGGGACGTAATTTTGAAAAAATTAACTTGCAACATTGTAAAGACGCATTTTAATTAAAATTAAGGCTACATTAGTGTTCTGATAATCATTAGCTAACGGATTATTGAGGAATTATCATTGCAACAATTATGATTACGTACGAGATGCACATTCTTACATCTGGCATAGGTCCATAAGCTCCGGGAACACCGGGCGCTCCTGGCACGCCATTAACTCCTGGAACCCCGGGCGGTCCTGACGGACCATCGTCACCAGGTGGTCCGGGCACTCCTCGTACTGGGGTGGTAGGTTGCACTTCCACGATAAAAGGACGGCTCGTACTTGGCCCTGAGAATTTCGATTTTTGATTCACAAATTTCGCTAAAGATGAGTTTTCTAATCAGATTGGGCAAAGTTTATGAATAAACTCCTCTCACTTACTTTTATAAAAATAATTATAATGTCATTGTAGTTGTGCATTACATGGAAATCAAATAGTTACCTACATACCTGGTAGAATATATACTATGTACGTATATGTGTTATAAATAAAACATATATCAATCACCAGACTTGCTACAATAATTACAGTTTTATGCTGCGATCATCGAGTTATAAGCAGAACTTGAGCTTGATCGGATGTGAATAATTTTTTATTTACACAATTTGATTTTCAGACAGCAGAAATGCTAAACACGTTTAAAAAGAGTTGATAAAGATAAATAAATAGCTCCCTGTGTTGCGGTTAGCATGGACGTACACAAATATCAAAATACAAACACCCACCACCCGAGAACAAACATTTATCTGTCAAATAAATATCCACCCCGGTGATGACTTGAATCCGGGACAACTCACTTGGCAGGGAGGATCAAGCAACTGGGCGACGGGTTTATCTAGAAAATAACTGAATAGCTTTTCAACCTTAGTTAAATATACATTTATTAATAATCTTAGGATCGCATTGTTAGTGACAGTTTACAACATCTCACGTTTTTTAAGCGTTGATGATGGAACTTAATAATGATTTATTTTAGGATGTTACTTTAACAAAATTAATTATGCTATATTTACTCGAAAGACAGGAAGGCAGTACAGAGCAGTTGACACGACCGGTTGAGCATTGGCAGAGGGTACAGTTATCACGCTTCCAGGAGTCTCCGTCCGACCAGGACCGTCCCATGTCAACGCATTTAATGGTCGGTGGAGCTGTTACAAATAAAGTTTCACAAAAGTATTTTAAGTTTTTCATTAAAATTTTAATCTCAATCACAGTTCTATGTTTAAAGCTATAATCTATATCATTAATATAATTAATAAAATTTAATTAAGTATTATTTTATGTTTTGTTATGTATAGTCGACAAAGAAGCCAACCCGTCAGCCGATGATGAATTCGCCGTCATCCACAGGCGTGTAACACCAAATGCACCCGAGGCATATTCTCGTTGTAATGAATTCTTATTATTCTGAAAGATTTCTTCCCAGTAATGAATATGGTTGCGTTTATTGAAATTAAAACGAGGTAGTATTTCAAATTACCTCGACTGACTTGCTGAGATGGTCTTCGATAAACTGGAGGACCTGAAGGAGTCAAAAGAGTACTTAGTAAAGTAGCAGAGTAAGTGGAGTTAAAAATTTGTACTTATCCTCAGTCTATAAAAATTTCAACCAAAATAAAACATTGAATTTCAACTGATAAAATATTTCAGATACTTACTCACAGTAGAACCTCTAAAGTCTCGTTCTGCTAGTATAGCTAAAAAAATATATTAAGTATTTATTACTCAAATCAATGTACTATTAAAATAATTAAAACAACTAAGAACTTAAACACTACACGGGTAGATTCACTATTCTGAAAGTGAAAGTTTTTTCTGAGCAATTAGACTCATTTTAAACGTGATATGACCGTATTTTTGTTGTTAGTAAGATCAGTTGGTCAGTTACAACTAGTTCGATGACATTCACTTATTTCCTATAAGGTTTTCTTTTTCATTTACCAAAACATTTTCTCTGTTTAAGAGCAGATCTTCTTCACTGAATATTAGTCATTTAAAGGAATGTCATTGATGTTGTGGCCCAACATAATTAGTTTATTCCTCACCGCTGTAATCATGCTTCCTTACACTTTACAATTTAATTTATTCCACTGCATAGCTATTTGGAACTACAACATCATTCTTACCATTTTCATCCTCGCCGAAAGGGTTGTAGTCATCATAGTTTACGAGATCTGGTTCCTGAGCCTGCGGCAATTCATCTTCCCGAACCACATCCGCTAGTTCCTTACAGGTGGTTGGTAGCACCAGCAGGAGACAGGTGGCTAGAGCGCGCCACATCCTGCCGGCTAACATACCAAATTCATATCAAAATTCAAAATCATTTAATCATCTAGGTATTTTGTAAAACACTTATACATGTACGTAATTTTTCCGTTTCAAAGAGGTACTTTAATATTGAGGAGAAGAAACTTTGAATGATACTCTTCAGCACATATTTTAAATCAACTTATAAAAATTACAAAGTAAGTATTAAGCTGTGCGGAATCGGTTTTGTTTCCACACATTCTCATCATATTCATCTATACTATAATATCCTTTAACTACAAGCTGTGCTTTAACATATTGCTTAAAAGTCTCAATGTAAATCACGTATCAACTTAACTTTATTGCAAAAACGAACACTGAGCGCTAATGAAGAAAACTAACCTTTTCTGCTTGTAAATATTAATTTTTTTCATTTAAATACTTAACAACGATGAATTTTTCTGTCGCTTTGAAATTTCTTGGTCAAGAAATGTACACATATGTATCTGAGGAATATGATGCAGCTCTTAATTTTATCGTATTATTTTATTAGTTTGTAATTATTGGATTCTGTTTTGTATAACATTAATAAATAAATAAATAAATAAATAAATGTACTGCCAGGCTACGATAAGTAAGTACAACTCTTTCTTTAAACATTTCTCTCAAAGACTGCGACTTTAAACTATATATAGCTCTCATTGATATTTTCTTGAATCAATGTCCGCTGCCTTACCTCACATTGAGATATTATAAGACGTTATACTATGAAAATAAGCAAATGGAACTAATCTAGCCGTCTCTACGTCCGTAAACTGTCTTGTCTTTCTAATAATATAATATAATATTTACTTTACCAGCGAGTAGCGATATATTGACGCCCTATTCAAATTTACAATGTAAGGTGACAACTTAAAACCTAAAAAAATCAAACAATTCATCATTGAGACAACAGTTTATATGAATTTTGATAAATAACAATCACACAAATGCTCACTCACTCACAAGCAACAAACAATTATCTGACACATACATAATATTTTTGATTGGGTTTCAATCTCGAGACCATTATTCAGCGTTGCGATAAGTAAATGAACTGTTTAGTTCCATTTAAGCTACGGGGTCTAAAATAATAATAAAATAGCGTGTGTTATTTGTATCTTAAAAACATATTTGAGGCCTGGGAGGCATCACAGACTGCTAAAGGTGTTTTTTGCGATCTGTCTAAAGCATTTCATTTCACGAATCATTACTGCTTAAGCTTAGTCACTACGGCGTCAAGTACAATGCTCTCAATTTAATTGCGTCCTATTTGAAGGGTTGGGTTCAATGTGTTAGTCTAAATGATACCAAATCATCGGGATCATCAATTGTGATGTGTGTTCCACAGGGCTCTATTGTAGGTCCGTTCCTTTTTCTGGTTTATATTAACGATTTGCCGTATTTTATTAGCAAACATGAGGACATATGCTGATGACATATCTCTAATATTTAAGACTGAAAGAAATAAATTAAATTTTGACTATGTAAACAATGCTTTGTCCCATGTATCGCATTGGTTTACCATAAAAAAAAATGTGTATGGAGTTTGCACTACCAAATCCTTCTCCTCGATGTTAAAGTACCTTTTCGATACGGTGGTAGAAGCAAAACGTTTTACGTTCATAAGTGTATTTCTAGAATATATGATTAAATGATTTTGAATTTCAATTTCAATTTATTTAAGTATTATTAATAAAAGATAATAATAGTTTAAAAAAATTAAAAATACTTCTATCATATCACACATTTATCATATCACATACTACACTAAAGTTAAAAAAATTAAAATGAGCCCGTTTACACGTTAGGTCGTTCAAAAACCATTTTTATAATTTACTAGCGACCCGCGCCGATTTCGTTTGGTTTGAATAATCTCGAATATCTATTTACTAATCCATCTATCTAACTAATCTGTCTATCTTTACTAATCTGTTAATATTATAAAACAAAGTGAATAGCATAATGACTCTAGCTAATTTATATGTATATGTATATATAGCCTACGTTCATCCAGAATAATGTACATTGCAAAATGGTACATTCAAATTGGTGCCGTAATAGCGTTAAGTACCCTCCGCAACTCATAAAATTCGCAGACATAATATGTAAAAGTAAATGTAAAAGCATGAGGCGCTTTTTGGAGACATGTCTGCCTACAAAGTTCCATGATGATACAAGAACTAGAAGTGGCCACAATTCAACTTCTCATATTTTATTACATAGTTAATTACAGTTCAACAAAATAAAAACATATTACAAGCAGGTAGTATAAACCAGGATCCATTATCAACAAAAAAATTTTTGTGGGTGCTAATCTTATAGCTGTAATTATCTTACTGTTTAATTTTAATTGTTTACGGTATTTAAGTGCCCGATGTAAACTCTTCAATAAAGACTACCAACTTTTATCAACATTAGCCAGACTATTTGTCGGGTTTTGTAAATAAATTCCTTAAACATAGAATAGCATATACAACCGAAAATTACAAATGTTTCAAAAGTATTTAATGTATTAAAATTTTATAATCTCCTTTCAAACGTTTACATATAAAAACCACACCGAAAATATTGTTGCTGGTTTCTATTAGGGGTTGTGTAAATGTTTCATATAAATATGAAACAATATTTATCAACAGTAATAATGTATAATAATAATAATAATAGGTGGTAAACCATGAACACCCAAAACTTTTTCGTTATCACTTTACGTGTTGGTAAAAAAATTATTTGATTTTAAAATCCGGGCAACACTGTTTGAGATTATCACGCTCAGACAAACAGAAAGAACTTTTAACTTGTTCTTTGAACTTTTTAAATCATGTTTTATAATTATGACATTGATGACAATAAGTGACGTCCGTCTCAAGATACAGATCACGGTATGCAAGTTCTATTTTAATCGTCATTGAAGCTCCACTTTCCAAATGTACTATTAAGGGAATTGGGACACTCGCGTATCATGGTTCAATTACATAGCTCTATACGTTGATGTCTGACGTCTTTTCGTCCCAATAACCTTTCCGCGGCCACTGACCACATCTATCTGCATAGAGATGACAGCGACAATTGTGGTTTTAATTACTTTTACAAACGGACATTTTGGAATTACATATTTATTTATTGAGTTGAACCTATGAGGTCGATGTCCATTTTCGTTGATTGGAATTTCGGCCATTAATTTTCGAAAGTATTGTTATAACAGTTATTAGTGTCAATTGTTATTTTTATGATAATCAATGTACCGCAATCATAGTGCCACCTATTTGTCCTATCGGTGAAAAGCTTCCAATTTCGTTTCTTCGTTAAAAAGCTTCCAGTACTCAGGTTGACAACTAGAATTATCTAGATATGAACCTAGGGTAACTCTAGCTAACGCGCTAGCTAGAGGCCATCACTGCTTCAGGTCTCTTAAAATGTAAGAGCTGTAAAAAGTACTCAGAAACGGACAGCTAGCAGGTTCTACACTCTACAACAATCTCTGCAAATCAGCGGCATAAAACTATTAAATTAAATATTTATAATTATAATCAAAAATAATTTCAAAAACATAATAAGGTTAACGAGCAGAATCTCTAAACGATTAAAGGCCATTCATTCATGAATCTTAGATCTTGATCCATGATCTTGATTGCCTATCGACCGTGCTAATTCCATGTCAAGGGAAGCTTACTTACTGTCAATAGGAGTTTTAATAGGATCGCGACGATTTACTGTTTTGATGAGAATCGTAACAAGATTTGATTACGTTGCTTGGTTCAAGTAATTATTGTTATATTGCAGTGTGACAATACACGAAAGCACTTGTACGAATAAGTATAAAGCTGCAAATAATAATGGGTTATTTTGGTTCAACGTCCAAGTTTGATTTTATGAATTTGCTAATAGATAAAAATCATCAATTGAGTGTGGAACCCGTCAATCAATATGAAGGGTTTATGCCAATTGGACTACAAGATCGTCCATGAAGTTCCATTCCAAGTATAAACCCAATAGAGACGTCCTTTTGTAATTGTATACAGTGTTGAAACTCACATTGCGTTTGTATGTTATTAACGTCGGAATTCCTTATACTCTCCTACACAAACACGACACCGCCAAACCGGGAAGGATACAAAAAAAACTTAATAATAATGATTGCCATTCACATTGTTGACGCTCTGTACAATGGTACGTATCTCGTCTTTTGTGTATATTATAATAATTAAACTAGTTATAACCCAGCTTAATATCCGGTTCTATTGCATGATATATTACCTGATCGGTTAGATGCTGCACGCTTTTTAGAATCAACTGTGAATAGGCTTTTATAAGTTAGCTCGTTCAACATCTTTAGTTGACTATCACCACTTTCGATCAGGTGGGATTGTTGTCAAGCATTAATTTATTATATGTAAAAAAAAACTGTGAAACAATTTTTTTTATATTTTTCGATAGCGATTCTGTAGAAGTATGTTTGAGAAGTGGTGGTGTGGTATTAGAGTATTTTTTATCATATAGCTATGACTACTAAGACTGAATTTAAGGTTCACGATAACAATGTATATTTTTTGGATTTTGTATATCAGATAAACATATTCCTTGTCGGACCCTCACGTATGTATTTATCTTTCTGACAATCTGTCAGATCCATTTTTCCATCCACAGGATGGAAATAGTTGAACTTTCGTACACGTTGTAGAGTTAGTTACTTGAAATCATTAGGTCCTAGTAATCCTGCCGTACTCATGCTGTAACCAGATCAATGACGTACTAAATAATAAATAAGGGATTTTTGCCAGCTTAATTTTTCAACATCGAACAAACAAAGAAACTGGATATCAGCTGTTAAATATGCGCCATTGCCTTTAGACACCCATAACACCAAAAAAAAGTCAGCGGTCGACGAAGAACCGAACGGAGAACCTGCATTCTATTTGGCTCTGCTATCGAAAAATATAAAAAAGTTTTCACATTTGATTCTAAAAAGCGCGTAGTACCTAACCGATCAGGTAATGAATCACGAACTAGTAGCGGATATTCGATTTACATTTTCAATTTTATTTATTTACTAGATAAGGTTAACATGGTCAAGATTAAATAATCACAGTACATCTTATCCTAATCCAAAATAGGTATGCAAATTTATGTTTCATACAATTAAAATGGGTTGTACGTAGTTCTAATATTACAGGATACACAAAAATTCAACTGTGTTCTTTTCGTCGCCCCTCCCACCTATCTCTGAAACTGCAATCTCAAGTTTAAAGGAAAATATTCCTGGATCAATCTATAGTCTGGAGACACACCATTCTACCCGTGTGATTACGAGAAGTTCGGACTATCGTAACTTTGATCCGTTGCGTGCATTCCCTTAATCATTACGTGCGTAAAGCATGCATTTATGGTATGACACTCATCATTTGACTGTTTAACTCTTGATTGGTAACACACCATGGCCACAAAATGTATGAGATACACAATTTATTGATAAGAACAATGTCGCAGGTGGCCTTTTCGCTCACAAACGATTTATCCCAAACAATCCAAGTTAATTATTCGAATGCCAAATGCACTGCACGTATAAGTTGTATTCGTTTAAAAGCTGAGCGGTATTAAACAAATGAAAATTAAATTCTTCCTTTTATTACGGTCATGTTAAAAATAGTGTAACTTGACAGTTTTTTAAAATCACGAATACCTTTCGATCTTCACCAATTTTAAAATAAGATTACCTTGCGATCTCCACCATTTTTAAATCACGATTACCTTGCGATCTTCACCAATTTTAATTTACGATTACCTTACGATCTACTCGAATTTTGCGATACGTCCGACCGAATATATTGTAATACTTCCTGATTTTGTAATTGAAGGAGATTTTCAAGTCTGCCGACCATCCAGGTTGCACATACCGCGTTATGTTGCAATTCCTACCGACTAAAATAAGAACAGGAACCATCCAGGTTATGGAGATACCTACCCTGAAAATTCATGTGAGTTCACTAGTGGCCGTCCTTTTTAATATACGATAGCACATTCAAAGTTGCCTAATATAATTAAATAATGCAAAAATAGCTGGTAAAGTAACTCCCGATGTTTACAAATATCACCTATACTACAAAAACTTATCAATTTTATCAGATTTTTGGTAAATTTCATGTTTACCCCAATTGATTAATTTATAAAAAGCTTGTTGTAGTTCTATGAATTGGAAACTTATTAATTTATTGCAATAGCTCATAAAAATAGTTAAAACTTTGTTTATTACCAACTTTCTTATTAGAACGCCCATACTAGCTTTTGCTTCCTGTTACGTGGGAAAATGCATTTTTCGGTTCAAAAAGTATCTTACAAATATGCCAAGCGGCATAATTAATTTATTCAATTTCCACCTAATCCATTAGATAGATAAAGATAACGAGAGAATATTTAAAATTTTCGTAAAATATTAGTACAATATTATTATTAACACAGATTCCAAAAAAAATATTACAACAATATTAACCCAATTAAACTGTTTTGATGGCTTACTGCAACTAATTATTGTTATTAGTATAAGGTTATGTTTACACACACACACCCCCGCACGCATAAGGATTCCCTGTGTTGCGGGTGGCATGGACAAACACAAATATGACATTACAAACACTCATGACCGGAAAACAAACATTATCTGTCACATAAATGTCTGCCCCGGCCGGGAATCGAACCCGGGACCCTTCGCTCGGCAGGCAGGGTCACTACCAACTGGGCTATGGAGTCGTCATAAGGTGTATTTGTATCTGTTGTATTATACAGTGTGTTGTTAAATACATAAATACTGTCATCAAATGCTTCGACAACACAAATGCACAAAGTCAAACAAATGTAAACAATACAAAAAAATACACACACACACGTAGAACTTTCTCTCTTTTTTGAAATCGATAAAAAGGGTAACTTTAACGTGACAAAAACTACCAGAAAACTGTGCTTTTAAAAAAACTTGAGATTAAAATTTATGCGTATGAGATATAATTAATGCTCTTGTATAAACTTTTCATACACATGAATTCTCGTAATTTTTTAATGTGTACAAAATAAACGTAATTAATTAATTACATATATATTTATATATATAAAGTTACAACGGACTATACCAGTGTCTCAGCGACACATTTGAAGCCGACCTACAAGGAGGACTGTAGCACTGGTTATGTTGGTTACAGATATTTACGGGTTCTGGTAGTTATACATCAAACACACAAACACACTCTCATACTAAAATTCCCGCTCTAAAATTCCCAGTTACAAGTGACATGGACATACACCAATAACATCATAGACAACGAAATCCATGGAATAAGCATTTATCTGTCACAATTGAACTCCCTTCACGTGGTAGGTGTATTCACTACCAAGTAACCCACTAAATCAAAGTAAATATCACTTTATTCCTTGCCTAGCAATAAAAAATCAAGCGCTGTGAGTGTGTGAACGTTTATTTATAAAAAATATTATAATCTTAATCAAGGATATTAACTAAATAAGAAAAATGTTCCCCTAGACTTACCAAGATGCTGCTGTTTCCGAACGCGAGGGTAGCGGCGTAGGCGCCGCGTGGAATGACCGCCGTGCGCGCACGCACCGTTTAATATGGGCTAACGTGTGACCCGCGCTCGCCTAGTGCCTAAGATAACAGGGGAAATCAATCCCGGTCCGGTAGTCTCACATCATGGGACGAGGGTACAATGCTATATTAGAGGCGTTAAAAAAACTGATATAATTAAATTAGGGCGATGATGAATTTAATACCAAGGAGTTCTCTATCACAGCTACGGAGTGGCGTTGGACTTGTATCGTGCCCTTTATGGACTTAATCCTGTATGTTTAAAAGAAACACACACATAAAAAAACAATATATACGTTCCTAAAGTTTCCTACGTTCACACAGACTATACAGGATGTGATTAAATTGATGCTAATACGTTTATTCGTAATTTTCCTTACAGACATTGTTCAGCAGTTGAGCAGCCCTTTTTCAGTCGATATCTAGGTCGCGATCTAATGTTTTAGTGTGATACAGCAATCGCGATCGCAACGCATCAATTCTTAGAGCAAACGACCACTTTTGAATGCCTGGGTCAACCGTCGCACGCGCGTTTCTATTAGATACAGCCGCAGAGTAGCTGCAGGATAGAGTTTAATTTTTAGATACTATTAACAATACAGACTTGCTTAGCTTTATGTGACGTTAGCAACGGCATACGTATGCTTTTGAAATATTAAGATGAAATGAAAATGTTATAGAAGGTTGTCGCTAGAATCTTATAAAATATCAAAATCGTCATCTCCGTGTAAAATGTGAATAACCAATTGAAATCCGTTATAATTACAATATCTGTTCAAGTTTCTTTAATTAATTTCTCATTTAGTGGACTCTGAAATTTCCATAGGAATAAAAAAAATCTCTAAAACTTTACAACGACATTAGGTCATGCACAGTTGACAGTTGAACTTCTAGTAACTCAAAGAAAACTATTGACCATTC
This sequence comes from Megathymus violae, assembly GCA_003671415.1. NCBI lineage: Eukaryota > Metazoa > Arthropoda > Insecta > Lepidoptera > Hesperiidae > Megathymus > Megathymus violae. Next base: position 972,306 of record PDGT01000013.1, on the reverse strand, counting down.
TGTTTGATATAGATCATAAATATGTTGCATTGCACTGTTCACTCTGCATGTTTCATGTTAATTACTAAGGTCGAAGTGCATTCCCCGTATGAAAAACAATCCATATCTATAAATAGTAAAAATCGTATTCTAACCTGTTGTTTTTTCACATGTTTTAAGCATATCACACACGGCCGATTACTATAACTTAATGAGCACTTAGAAAATCAGTTCAATCCATAATATAGTTCTGAGGATCTAGGGCTTACGAAAAATAAGTAAGGATAACTGAGTTCTCAAAAAAAAGGACTAGCCTCTAACAGATAGATTATTTGGATCAATTCAGAGGCTTTCTACCAGCATATCTGTAAATATGTGAGAATAATCTCAATATACACACACGTGAGACATGGTCAGAAAACCTAAATGACGCTGTCGACGCTTTTCAAATATTTAAGTTTCGGAGTTGGTTGGATGCGTCGAATTTGATTGATTCCCAGTTGAAGTGATCGGAGCACAGCCGCTTCTCAAGCATGATCGCCTAGTCTGGGGGGAAATTTATTTTTGTTACCATATATAACATCGAGATTCTCTAGTACGTGCACGTGAATTGTTTTGCAGGATTGAAGGAAACGACCCCCTACTAAAATTAACGTTGCAGTTGCGCTTACGCGGAGTGGCTTAGAGACTAATCTTTCAATCAATGTGCGTCGAAGTGTGTATAGTGAAATTTTTAAATATAAAATATAGTTATATTCTAAATAAATAGATATCCTCTGAATCTGGCGCCTGTCGGCAATAAAAAATGAAAAGAAAAAAACGATCTCTCTAGGTATATTGTACACTATGTACTTACGTATAATGCCCACGCGTTATTGAGAGAAATGTCCTTTGTGACAGATTTGTATTTATCGTGGGTCAGATGTGTGGTGCCAACAGATATCAAGTCCCCAATTTCGCCATATTTTATTACACCCTACAAGATCAAAGGCCATACTGAACGTGAAATTCACTCCCGACTGAACATTTCGAATATTTATATTATAGAAGATGTCTACAGACGCGCGAATTTCCATCTTTATTAGTCCAAAAAAATGTTATAGAACTAACTGTTCGATTTTTAAACAGTTAAGTATGTGGGACCTTCGTTAAACATTCTCATTATGAACGTGTATTTACATACACGATTACTTACTTTACGATACATATTTCACACATTCACAGAAACGCTTATTTATTATATTACGTTTAAATTTGACATATTAATCATTACACAAACTATCAAGCACATACAATTCCTGACCGAACCTGACGTTTTGGAGTCCAAAGCGCGCAGAGTTCAAACAACGTATACATACATACATTAGAAGAATGTAGGATAAAGGTGCCCACGTTACAAGAAGTGATAGCTTACTTACAAACCGTCTGAATATTCGGGTTCGTTCGTTCATATTGTTCGGGTTATACGATGAATGATAAATACATGATTTTGCAAAATGGTATGTTTTTTGCCTTGATCAGTTATCATTAGATTTACTGATATTTTATATTGCGTATCCTCTGTGCAATCACGTGTTCTCAGCACATACCAATTTTCATTAAGATCGGTCAAGCTATTCTTGAGTTATAATGAGACATACAAACATACAGACAGACATATCTTTCTTACCTTCTTCTCAATTCCTGTCCGACAACGCATCAGTGATACCTTTGGTGTTGTTGATGTCCATGGACGACGGTGACCACTTACTACCAGGTGGCTCGTCCGCTCGTTTGTCGGCTTTTAACATAAAAAGAAGACAAAAAATTTCAAACTGGTCTAATTGATGTCAGTGAGTCATAAACCGAATATTTATCTTAACCGCAGATAAATGACACGGGTGCCTGGAAATATTAGCTAAAAGATGTACTGAGGAGTTTCTTTCGCCGTTTCTTCCCTTCAATATGCTAATTTAGCTGTACGAAACGGAAATAGAAGGAAAAAAATAAGCATACGTGTATTTACAAAATACCTAAGAGACTGAGAAAATATGAAAAATGATTTTGAATTTAAATTTAAATAAGTGAGATGAGTTTGGACTCCAGTCACTTACACCGACTCAATCAATGTGCTTTACTAACTTCGTATCAGAAATTCTCATGATTTGTTTCATCTTGAGAGTCACCGAGTCGAATTACATTGAATAATATTACTGAACTGAAAAAGACAATTTCTTTTTATTTAAAAAAGTAAAACAATTCTTTGTTACATTGAACGTATAATATAAAAAATATTTTTGTGTAGTAATGTTAGGCATATTACGAACTCCGTAATCGTACACCAAAATATCGGATATTCGAATTAAAATTTCAAAATCTTAATTAGTTTTAATCTTAATTAATCTTCAATTAAGCGAAAACGATTCACTTCTACTACCGTTTTGTAATGGGAAAAATATTCGAAATTGTAGCTATATCTCATATAAATGTTGTTATATCCTGCGAACAATAACATATTATTCAGTTTTTAAATATAATAACTTTAAAAAGCGTTAACTTTATTCGTTACTGAAGCTATCAATTTATATCCGTATTTATAACCGAGAGTAAAATACTTTAGATATAAATATGTCATGGGATCTAAAATCCCATATCTATCTATCTATACATTTTCTAACAGATCGCTTTCTGTACATGAAGGATATATCGCACCTTTAGAATGAAAGTAACTTAACTCAAAATTCCTGAAATTCCAGATTTTACTATAAATTTACTAATAAAGCCTACTCTAAAACCCCATGGTGAAAAAGAGCCCGAATAAGAGTGAGAAAGGGAAAAAAGGAAAACCTCATACATCAGTCTCTTTAAATTTACTCAAGACCATACATTTTTAAAAACTTTCTTCGTCATTTCCCATAAATTGCAACTTTTGAGTTAAGTCCCTTTCATTCTAAGGGTGCGATATGAGAAAAAATATTAGGGGCCTTGATTAACGCAGTAGAACACAGAAAAATAGTTATTACAATTATCGTCTGGTTGTCTGTATGTCTGTTTGTCTGTGCGTTTGTTCGCGTTAATCCATAAAAAAAGTTATAAATTAATATAGTTCTAATTCACAGAACGAGAAAAACCCAGCCCTAAACAATGCAGGCGCTATTCTAAGCGTAAGGCGTAGTTTTCCTGAAGCGAAGCAAGGGTGGTTTACTACTAACAATAATTATATTTTAATCAATAAATATTTAACAGAATTTTTTATTTACCCGGCTCATTTTGATGTTCTACATCGTAAAGTTCTACTACTAGGCTCGTAGTTTATTTCATATATGATTGGCATTAATGACAAGAATGCCTGGAAAAAATTAGTGTCGAAACCATATCCGCGCAGGTTTAAACTTTTGTAATTGCCATATGTTGTTTAAAAGATGTGCTGAGGAGTTTCTTTCGCCCTTTCTTCTTCTCATTGTTAAAGCACCTTTTCGACACGGTGGTAGAAGCAAAAAATGACGTTCGTAAATGTATTTACCGAATACCTAAATGATTAAATGAATTTGAATTTGAATTGGTAAAGGCATCCATGACGACAGACTTGTGCAGGTTGATAGCCTTCACCGCCTTCTTCCATCTTTGGGAATATTGTGGAAAACTACAAGATTTCATACGGTATTATCCTTCACCGAAACAATTATTAATTTTCACACTGATACATTGACGCCACTAGACAACTAACACCCCAGGTTATCAATTAAACTTGATTAACACGAAATACCACTATTCTACTGCAAGATTTTCTGGGAATTTATTTTCTTTTTCATTAGCGTTAATGAATCAATTAATTTTCATTTGTTTTCCTAACAATATTTCTGTTATATTTTATTTAGTTAATCGTTATATAATTCTAGTGTCCTACCGTCCGCGTCGCTTCGTTTGAGAAAATCTATGCATTACGTTAACAAATATAACAACAACAAACATTAAATTACAACAGAACAGCCTTATACGGCATTTGATTCATATTTATTAATTGCAATTGCTGACGAAAAATAGTAAATATTTTGTTAAAACCTTTTAAATAAAATGGAATATTCAATTAATTAATTAAATTCACTTCAATTCCTGCACACATATCTATTCATTTCCTTAATAAAATGGGGTACAATTGCTGGGTATTTCATTGGATTATTTTGAAAAAAAACGGTTCCAAAATATTATTTTATATAAATATTTATAAATTTACAGAGTTTTAAATAACAGTGCAAAATGTGTCACTTATGGGCTTAACTAGTTCGATCATCCTAAATTATTTAATTCTGATGAAAACATTCATTGTTAAATTGGTAAGTGTTAATAATTTAGAAAAAAAAATGTTTTTTTTTAAATATGGGATCGGACTTTACTTACAAGTGACCAGCTATCGCTTCACTTCAGAATACCTACGAATTACGTTTATAAATATTACCGACATTGTTTTAAGGATGGTTTTTTCTAGTTCTATGGATGTGAAACATTTTCATTTATAATAATACTTGCAGCCAGGAAGTCAAATTGTAACAGAATATCCATATTTATTTTTATTTCCTCTTTCACTAGAAGTTATAACTGTACATAATAGCTACTGCAAAGTGTACCAGTCTTCAGCAAAAACTTTCAAAAAATATTAACGAATAAGATAGTAGAATTAACCTCCAACTCTAGTGTTAATAACACCTATCAAATTAGTCGATGGCTATTCCAGACCACCCCATTTCGTGCACAGACATGTACCCAACAACGTGTGAACTCGTCATTAAAGCAAATGTGAACGCACACGACAAAATGTACGGAGTGTTGTTGCAAAGTATTAAGGATCTCTTAACGGTGAGATTTATTTCCTTATTTATCCCTTACCTAAAAGATCAAATATCTGTTTATCTCTTATCCAACAAAGCGTCGGTCATGACTGTGGTGTTACAATGTCCATGGGTTGCGATTACATCTTAAAATCACGTGGTCCTTCTGCTCGTTTGAGGATTGCATAATAAAGTATAGAACGGTATTGCAATGTCGTTCAAATATTAATTCGAGTTTTAAAATTATCATGAAATTAGAATAATTGCCTTACATCCCAAAGTAATATTACATTTTTTATTTCATTTAAAATAAGCTAAGATTCAGGGTAGATTGCTCCGCTGGTTTACGTAGGACACTTCAATTATTCATGAAAAGTTTTCGCCGACGACAATGTTCTTGAATGAATTAGTGTTCTTGTACAACACGAGAACATGATAAACGTGCATTCGTATTGTATTCAATGTTTATTATTTATTGTATTTTGTTGTTTTATTTATGTAAATTCTAATAAATGGATGTCCATTAAATAAACTTGAATCCCCGTTTTTGATGTAATAAGTTTGCATGCTCCGATGGGAAAAATACTTTTACAGGAATTATGGTCGTTGAATAGCGACGGTCTCTCTCTGTACACCCCCTGACCCCTCTTGCTCTTTCCCCTCCCTCTCTCTCTCTTGTTTTTTCTGTCCAAGCTGGCCTTTCTGTGCACCAACAGACAAGGCAATGTAGCCAAATCTACAAGAAATTGATAGTCTTATCTAAGTAAACGTGTAAGTTGGTGAGGCTCATACCAACCTAGATCATCTTAAACCCTTTAAATGTAACGCCCTATAATTTATATAAAATGTTTCGATTGCAAAGCTGGATACCAGTTGATAAAAAATTTGATTCCAAAAAAATATTTTATGTACAGATTCAGTTCCGTTCCAGTATAATTTACAATATAAATAACAAAGAAGGACATATTAACAATATAACAAAATAGATTAATAATTTAAGAGTATATGTTTCGAAACAGATTAAATCGTATAAGTTAAAACACACACAATTTGAACTAATTAGAGATTGATTACTCTACGCAATGCCCACAATACAACATACATACAAGACAACATAAATATTAAGAGGACAATTCATCTTCCTATCGTCACTCAACATGTTATCATTAATCGCATATTAAAAATATGCGATGCGTTACAATTGTGATTGAATCCGCAACCTTGTAGTAGATGAGCTTTATTGATTTCCTGGATCAGCTTAAGGTTAATTATCTTCGTTTAGTTTCAATTTCCAACTCCAACAACGTGGACATATCAAAGTTCGACATTCCATTGTTTAAATTAATAATATTTAATTGCGTTATGATAAACTTAAGAAATTGAAGCAAAAATTAAGTACTATAGAATATAAAATTTACCTAACAATAAATTTGTTATGGTTTCATACATGCAAAATCAATTATGAGAGAGTAAATCGATTTCATCCCGGCTTTGTCCGCTAGATGGCGTTGTTTCAGTAAGCCGTCTATGCCGACAGCGCCCTGTAACGTAATTAATTACCTTTGACATTCTACTAGCTTATTTTATCACTGTTCAAATCATAATGAGGAATGGCTAAAGGATCACCAGGAAAACATTTTTTGAACTTCGGACGTCTATTGAAACTGAATAACAATTTTGTTGGTGAGTAGAATTTTATATTATGTTTTCCGACTGACCTTTGAAGTCCAGTATAAAAAATTTGTTTGTTATCTGCTAGGGGCTGCAACTGGAAATCAACTAGGTGTTTATTAAATAATTAATGTATGGTTAGTATTTAACATGATTATGAAAATAAGCCAAACTGAGATTTATTTTGACTATCTAATTGGCTGGTAGCAGAAATTCGGACATCTGGTGATACTGAAATAGGTGAAAATGTTTCGGTGCCATTAATTAAAGCATTTAAATTCAAAATCAGTAGACTTATTCCATTGTCCTTTTTTATTAGGAAAAGTGTCGAAACGAAATATGGCGCGTTAGGCACCGGTTGGACAATGCGTTTTTATTATTTTCTGCATTTCCAACTTCATGATTGAAGAAGTGGGAGGGGGGGGGTTTGGAATTTATCTAAAACTTCTACTGTCAGCATAATAAGATGATGTAAGCATTGAATAACCGAAATGAAGCAAACACGTGTCGTCTATGTATAAGTGCACGTTTCCTTACTAGTTTCGTGTATGCTATTACCATACTCCAGTGGTCCGCTAATGAGCTCAAGCGAAGTGTATATTAACACGTGTAAGTGACCGAATCGACATTAACCCAATTGTTAACGTCGTCCTTCGAAGGGCAGAGTCAATTGTCAACGGCCTAGTTGTGATTCGTGAACCAATTCCGACGCAATGCAAATTGATGGTCTCGTGACATCATTCACTGCAATGTAGTAATCGTGTTATTAATCTAACGAGCTTGTGATTTGCTTGCTTCGTCAATCTTAAAAGAGAATAGTCGAATTGCAATAAATAAAAGTTTTGGCACATTACTCCTTAGGTGTGAAAAATTTAATGTGAATTCTCGCAGTCGTGCTAAAGATAATCAATTGAACAACGAATCCAAATTTAATAACGAATACAATTTGGATAGTAACATATAAAAACTAAGTAAGTAAGTATATATCATACTCTATTCACTTAATTTAATAAGGATTAAAATTAACTGTAAAAAGAATGACTCCACTTTCATCAAACTTATTTGAAAATATTAATATTGTTTTTAACAAACACGTGCACGTGTCCCTGAAGTGTGGACACATAAAACACCTGTAACATAACATAAATGCACATTTGTAAGTAAACACGCTCACGCTTGGATAACCAATATATGTATGGATTTTTTTTTCTGATATATAAAACTGAAAATAATTATTGTTCTTCAGCGGAGTGCAATGCCATCTATTCAACAATATTGGTACTAAAAAGTTACGGATTCATTGCCTTAACAACGACCTTGAATTTTTACTCTCTCAGCGCGGCTAAGAAAGAAGTTTCACTTCAAAAATTAAATCATTATCTAACGTCGATAAAAACGGGCGCGCCAAACTTAGTTACACGATCATCAAAAAAGGATTCTTTATTTCTTGCGAAAGTGTATTTGACACTTGACGTTTATAAAGCTGGGTCCCCACATTAGCGTCGATATACGTCTTTCTACATGTTGCCACGGCAGAGGGTTATAAATGTAATTCTATACTTAAATCTAAAATAATTGTGTAACTTTATGCGTTATTTTTTAAACCATTATTTTTTAAACGAATAGATATGAATGAGAAAATATCGTGACCCTGGTAGTAATGATGATCAAAATCGCTCGCATCCCCCAAAGCGGCATAATGATAAGTGACAAATACGAGCACAAATATGAAAAGTTGAATTTTGGAAAAAAAACCTCTGTGATGTGACGAATAAACCACCTACCTTTTTTGAAGTGAATAAGATCTGATGATATTAATGAGCATACCAGATCTACTATTAAATTATTGCACTGTCATTAGTCCATCAACGAGTAACTCTGCCGTAGTTTGCGAATTGTTCAAACGAATATGCTGGATGTAGGTGTAAATTAAATCCCATTCTATTACATTTTCTATGGCCACATAAATACAGATGAAAGGAGTCAAAATTAAATTCAAACTGATTTTAGTTACTCAAATGTGTGCGCCGGTGATTACGGACATATGACGAATTCTGATATGATCCCTTGACGAAAATGGCGTCATTGATTGATAACCTTTATATTCCACGTCAGGGGCTAGCTTTCAAGACAAGCACTTCGTCTGAAATTATTTCGAAACGTTTACAATACCTTATTTTTTAATTACTTATCTATACTCTTTAAATATATATTTCAGTGTTATGAATAGCGAAATTAGTAGTAATTCGTTATGAGTAAATTACTTAGAGAAGTCAGGTGAGCAATACAATAGACTACACGCTACAACAGACGGGAGACGAGTTTCCGAATGAGGACCACAGACTATGAATAAAATAAATAAATTAAGAATGTTCCACCTAATATCTTTGAGTTTAAGGCAGACCGGCGTGGTGGCGGGCTGTCAAAGCTGACGGCACGAAAACGCGCTAAAACAGTTTTTCACATTGACGGCCGTGTCGAAGATTCACTTCTTTCTACCAGTCATTTAATTGACAATCGTCTAATTCAATAGATAGAGTGATACATCCACATACTTTTTATGTTAACTAAAATTGATTATTGAATTAAATCAATAAACCTAATGCACAGGGCATTACTTAGCATTGGACTTAGCATTGGTACCACGTACGAAAAATCTTTTAGCTACAAACGCTTAGATCTTTCATGAATATTCCAGGCGTTATACATATTTTATTTCAAAATCGAGTACAGATAATGAAATAGAATATTAACATTAGAAGCTGGGTAGCTATATCTGTCAGTTGCTTATATTTACGAGGGTTTCAGCGAAATGAAAAATTCCTTCCTTCCTTATATAATTTAGCGAAGCGGTAATTTATTCTCGTTCTTCAAAAAATCTGTCTGTAACAAGGCCGGAGGGACGCTAGATAATATATTGCATATGAGACTAACTTAAATCACGTATATTTATTATTAAAAACTGAAAATTAACAAACTGGCCCCTTGTTACGTTGTCACCTCAAAACCGGAACATCGCCGACACGTTGTCGACTAAGAAAGAAGTAACAAAAATATTTTCTACCACTACAACCGAAACACGTTAATAAATATTTAATTTTGTTTTTTTTATATTTGATAGTGGCCGAATTCGTAGCCGAGTGTCCCTGCCTGCCGATCGTGGAGTTATTTTTTTTCCCGGGATAAATATATTTATGTGACATGGGTGTGGGTGGTAATGTCATATTTATATGTTTCCTTGCCACCTGCAACACAGAAACCTAGTGCAGAACTGCGAGTGTAAAAATGTTTATTTATTTATTTAAAAAACAAGTGGTAACCGGACAGGTTAAAGGCAAAACCGTGGGATTAATTCATGTGTGAAATTAAACTGTATGGTACATGAAACATGGCGCCTTAGGCTCTTTCGTTCTTCGACTGACCAAAGGCAGTGGAAATTTACCTCGACTCACGTATGGCTGAAGCTTACACCCTGTATCTTTTTATATTTACGTAAAACCTTTTCTTTAGCTTTATACGTAACCACAATGCGAGCAATGTGTTTTGGAGCTATGTTCGGAATTTCTCAACGCGAATAATTTCGAAATGAAATTAAGCTTGTAAACGAATTAGGGTTACCAACCGCAGAATTAAAGGAAAAGCTGTAATTAATCTTGATAAATTGCTTTAAACATGTCGACAGATAATTAGCGGACATTTAATATTTTTATTTATTACTTTTTTACTTACAATAAAAATACATAAAAAAATGATGTATGAAAAGTTACAAACCTAAGTCCAATAGTAGAAATAGTTCCAAAGCTAGATGGATGAATTTATGATATTTATTTTCTTTCTTACCTTCTTCTCATTTCCTGGCCGACAACGCATCGGTGATACCTTTGGTCTTGCTGATGTCCATGGGCGACGGTGACCACTTACCATCAGATGGCTCGTCTGCTCGTTTCTCGGCTATTAACGTAAAAAAAATATAATTTAGTTCCACATAAAATATAAGTCCGATTTTTTTCTGGACTCCAATTATAAACTGAATAAATTTACGTATTACTATACGCTAAAATATTGGATGATGAAGAATACGGCAGCACTTTTAGATATTGCTCATTAATGTAATAAAATGTTAAATAGTGTGTTGCAGAACGAATATTCCAAATTCAAAACTTTTAAAGAAATTCATCTAGTAATAAATATGTATCTACCTTTGTACACATATTAAGTATGAATGACTGGATCATTTCAATCTATCACTGGAACCAAGGCTTACTTCATGTAGTTTTGTACAACACTTATAAAAAATACTAATTTTACTCGTACTTGGTAAAAAATCCTATTTGTAAGACCCCATTATCTTTTGTTTTCACTGTATAAATAAGTATAATTTAAACACACACACTGTGATGTTTGTTCTCTCCAAAACCATATCTGAGCGTGTCCACTGCTCCAACAAACAAGGTACCTCTTGTTACATATATATCATTTTAGAGGATATTCCTAAATTCCCACCGCCTGGTATAAAACAAAAGGTTAAATATTTCACCTTTATTTGCATTTGATGTAACAATACATTTCATTACACATTTACGACTCAAAGGAACTTTCTCAAAGCATGTAAGGCTTCCAAATTATTAAGACGAACATTTTGGAAGTCGGACATTTATTTCAGTTATATGTTTTACTCATACGATATCATCAAGTTACTTAACTTCCATATAGCCAAATTTCTACCGCTAAAAGTTACCGAGCTTCGCAGTACACACAGTTGAATACTAATATTGCTTCACCACGTTGTCCAAACACAGATTGACGAACTTTATACTTCTACGAAAAGTTTTAATAATGCTTTGTAAATTTGCCTGTTGGAAGGACGCTCTACGTTTCTAAAATTTAGAAGTGAGCTGAAGTATGCCTTTGAAATTAATGAGATAATGATTACTTATATAAGAAAAGATATTCCCTAAGGCGTTTGAAATATTTCATACGTTTTCTGAACTACTAGGAATGCATAGTATGTTTAGTGAGAAAGTCTCTTAAATACTTCTGGCCACAGACAAATTGATTGAAAAGCCTAAAGACCAGTATAATAATATATAACACCAACCAGCAAACCGAATAATTCTTTATTAACACGGGTATTAAATAACTTGAATATAAAACGTGGCTAAGGCGAACACAACGCGACACCCTTACGACCTTAGACCGCGCGTAGTAGCCCCGTTAAAGCCTTACTGGGTACACGTGTAGCGGATCTACATTAATACAGTTCGGGGGAAAGTTTAACCAGGAAGGCTTAATTTTATTATTTGCTCGAACGTTGATCATTAATTATAAGTTATTATTTTGAGTGAATATAGTTATAAAATCATTTTTAATTTTAATAACAACGAAGCCATTTAAAAGAGAAACTTACTCATACATATTTTATGATGTACGGGTGGTTATTGGAAAGTGTTCAACATTTCATTATTGTAAGTATTTTTAAATGTTATTTTAGAATACCTAAAATCATAAATATTTATATCTTATTATTTAAGAATAATTGTTCTAACACTGTATTCTAATGTAAGGGCTAGGCCCTTGTCGATACAGCCGATGGAGACTCTCCAGTTCTCTCGATCGAGAGCAATCTCTTTTGTGCCCTGTACGATATGACGCCAAACTTCTTTTAACTGCTTCGTAATATAATATATTCTTGGCCTGCCTCTACTCCCTTCCCTACTTCTCAATGTCTTCTAAAACTACGCTTACTAAAGTGATTTTTGAATAAGAGTTTTAGAGTTATAAAGGAAAGGAAAGTATTTAGAAATAAGAATAAATCCCTTTCTATTGTCCTGTAACTAAAAACGGATATAATATTTTATTCACGAATTTCACGATCCCCTTACGTCCATGTGTCCAAATGTCACAGTTGTATATCTAACTCGGTGATCATTCTGAAATATTTGTTGTTATTATCATCATCACAATCCATAATTATTTTAATTCTGGGTGCTAATTACGATCTTAACGGATTTCACACGTCTTTAAGAATATTATCGAGAGCTCTTTCATATATGTATATGTATACTTCTGTCGACATTTTCCTTCACCGTAGCAAGTTGTACAATAAAATACAAAACTCTATATTTTATAAGAAAATAAATTAACATTAGGAAAAACAATATGCGTTGTAAACAAAACGCAATAGGATAATTACTTTCTGATATCACACATAATTTGAAAAAAACAAACATGCACCCAAGATTCGAACTCGGCTTCCCTAGTCATGTTCCAGCCACTAGGTATTGTACCTACTGCTTGGCTATAGTACTGCATACAAGAAATTAAGATCATAGGTGTTTTCTTTAATTATATCCTACTGAATATAACACTAAAACGTAATAAGCCGCTAAACGGAACTCCGTGAAGATTGTTGACTTTACGATAATTTTATCGTCTAGGTGCGATACCTGTTATAACTGATACTTTATATTATCTAAAAAAGGTGTTAAAAAATATTATTTAAGAAATACGTAATTGGCACGTGATTTACGACGTCTCATAGTCATACTGCGAAGTATTACTGTTTATTTCTTTGTGTTCAATAACTAGACACAACACAACTAAAAAGGTCAATATACCTAATTAAGTTGTCAAATGTGCTGGAGATACTAAATATATAAGAAAATACGGAGAAACACAAATGTTTTTCTGAGGGACTCTCATTTCTAATCGTCAGTTAATAACAATTTGATTTTTAATTCAATTTTATTTATTTCCTTGAATAAAATTGTGGGTATAAATGTGTGTATGTAATAATGTATAAACATATATAATATGTTATGTGTATAAACGTGTATATAAACGGAAGCTTATAGCGTAAGGTATATCCACCACAAATCAGCTGTAATGTTGTAAGATTATTAATTATATATATCGAATAACAGATATCGCCCACCTCCAGACCTATTATAATAAAGGCACTGATTAACCTTGGGAACATTCCACAGATTGCCACACATTACTCATACATCTACCCCGGCATCTAGAATTTCTTGTGCCATAGGTGACATGGATATACACGGATAAAATATGATATACGCCCAGAAACGAGAACAGATGTCTACTCCAGAAGGGAATCAGAAAATCCATCAATCATAGAGTAATGTTGTAACCAATTTTCCTCCCGCGTAAAAAGATTGAGGAAAAAATTATCTTTATCATATCTTCTAAAACTAAAGCCCCTGAAGCCGCGAAAAGTTTGTAAATTTGTAACTTTGTAAACGTATCTTCTGGCATAGACAAATAGCTGTTACTAAAACCTTTAATTAATAACCTACGCGTTCTCAGGCATTAAACATTGTTTTATGGTCGCCTGTGCTGTAGTAATAAATTAATTATACGGTTTCAAATTTGAATATTTTGCGCACATACATTTTATATGATAAATAAAAAAGGCAATGATAAAACCTACATAGTTCAACCCGTAATTTCCCACTACCAACCGCGGGAATCTCCTCGTAAAGAGAGGCATTATGTCATAATCCACCCACCCAACACACTTGAAAACATTATGGAGGGCACTCAGATTTCGAGTTTCACGGAGTTCGAGTATGACGGAGATTAAATGAGAATTAATTTGAAATTAACGGTACTGTGAATAAATGCGTACAAAAATGTAAAATTTCCAGCAAATAATAATAGATGCGTGAATCAGTAAGCTTCCTGTGAATTTATTGGCACAGACAAACTATTAAAGTTACACATATTTCTATTGAAATAACAAAAAAATTCTGTCTTTCAAAAGATTTTTAATATTGTAGACATAATTCTTATATATTTTCTCTTTATGAATATTCTCAAAAAACTTTAAGAGTGTAAGCTTTCTTTCTTACCTTCTTCTCTTTTCCTGGCCGACAACGCATCGCTGATACCTTTGGTCTTGCTGATGTCCATGGGCGACGGTGACCACTTACCATCAGTTGGCTCGTTTACTCGTTTGTCGGCTATTAACATAAAAAACAAAACATTTAATTGAAGTTCATGTCTAACTTCCTTAGTTAACATCTTACTTACCGTTACTGAAAACATTTGTAACAAAAGATAAATAAAAATCAATATTGTCACATTATCCCTAAAACAAGTTGGTTGATATAATGAGAACTAGATCAAGTCATGCAAAATATCTTTTACGATATAGTTCTCAATATAAATGTATGGAAACAGGTATACCACAAGGTAGTGTACTTCGACCTATCCTATTTCTTCATTACATGAGTGTGACATCGCTGAGTAATATTGACACTGAAATTGAAAAGAGTTTTGTATTGAGGTATTGAGATATTTTTATATCAACATAAAAATATCTCTAAATTACAGTTACTACGAGTATATTCTACAAACATTTAACGTGAAACGCATTCATGATTGTTGTTGCTATGACAATGTGCGAAATCGTATTACAAGGAATATATATATATATATATATATAAGACAATATACAATATATATATAAGAATACTGAATATATTTTCTATGCATATTTATGTCTTTTTGTGAGTTTGTGTATACGCGGAGGGTAATGTACGGAACCACGAAACCTCTTTGAAAAATTCTTGTAATATTTGAAAGGTACTTTTTTTCAAATGGACATAGGTTATAATAGTATAAAACAAATTAATAAATTTAAACTAAGTTGGGGTAATTTAAAATTATGAAAGTTTTAAGCTTTTTTTTAGTATGACGGTGTACCCTACTCAAACCGCTCATCAACAGCTATACTAACGGGTGATTGCTTTACCAAACCTATTTACAGATTCCATATTAAAAACATATTAATATGGCTTCCATAATATTGGTAGCTGGTACACGTACTATAGAAATTTTCACGCTCAACCGTCACTCGGACGTTCATACCTTAGCGGGCGGTAAATTGTTCGCTAACTTACATAATTTTATATATATTACATTATTTTATACATAACATATCATAATTGGTGGCTTATAGAATAATCTTTTAATTTGTAAGCACTATATGACAAATTTTATTCGAGCATAGCCTTTACTGACGAAACAATAGGAAATTTAATGCTATGCGTCTCTGCTAATGTCATGCTATTGTTTGCCTCTAGGTCACCGTCACCATGGTGTGACACGTACAGCATTTTTTTAAGAGATGTTTCAACATCCAAACAAAATAAGGACAAATAAGTGGTGCAATAAACATTATGTACAGTTAATGAGCCTTTCTACAAAAATCAAGACATTTCAAGTGCCCAATGTAATACACGTGGCATAAGCCACCTATAAAGGTGTATATATGTACACACGGAGACGAAAGTTGATGGTTGAGGATTCTGATTAATGTTATCTAATTAGTTTAGACTAAATCAATGTCTTATGGTGCCTACCCAATGAAATAGAATTACATTAAGAGCTCAGATTTTCATTTTAATCTTCACGTCTTATTCCAATTTCGGTAAGTACGTTTAAATTTGTTAATATATACAAACATAAAATCTT
Organism: Megathymus violae; assembly: GCA_003671415.1. Classification (NCBI taxonomy): domain Eukaryota; kingdom Metazoa; phylum Arthropoda; class Insecta; order Lepidoptera; family Hesperiidae; genus Megathymus; species Megathymus violae. Next base: position 956,353 of record PDGT01000013.1, on the reverse strand, counting down.
TTTACCTTCTAGGAAGAATGTGGGGAAGAAATATGGGAAGTGATACTAAGAGAAGCTGGTGCCAAAAATACTGTGTTTGGAGCTACGCAGGTAAAATTCTTAATTCTCCATTTACGGCCACATACATGCGGTACACATCATAAAAAATTACAATGTCGGTACTTTACGCATATTATTTTTCAGCAATATCCTGACGCCCTTATGCTTCGGCTAGCATCGGCTTTAGCTAGATTCGTCACCAAAGACCCAAATAGTCCAGCAACATCTACACCAGGTAGTCCAGCACCAAAGAAGCTATCTTTCAAATCCAAACCTACATGGCGAAGTGCGTCAGTTCACGCTGACACCAGGACCCATAACTATAAATGCCCATTCACAGCGACTAATGCTCTGACAGCAGCGACGAAAAAGGAAATAGAAGCTTATAATTCTTCTGAAGAAATTCGATGCTCTCAAACTAGCTCCATGTCTATAGATAAAATAAATGAGAATGATGAATTGGAAATCGGCGCATGCCCTATGTCTTCTATAATGGCCGTCAGGGATAGAAGAAGTCTTGGAATCAACTTGGAACACATGAGAGATAAAGAAATATCAAAATCAGTGGAAGAGTCAACGAAAGAATATGTTAATGGAAACGATTCGGAGACTATTTCTCCAACATCAGACAATGCTAAAAAGAGTTTAGCAAAAACTGCGCCAAGAAAAACAAGCTGCACTGTGGCGGTAGATGTGTATAACAGACGCGGTTCAGGAGTAAGGCCCAGGCTTAACAGTCTTAATCTCATTCAAGTTGAAAAATTGCATTTGTTAAAAGAGAAATTTGGAACATCAGAAAAAGTGATGCATTTCTTCGGACGATGTTTTGTGAAATTCTTCAGTAACTATGGGTGAGAATATTTTTAGGTGGTTTGTTATTTGTTATAATTACGATAAATCTCTAGCACCCTCTATTCATCAGCCTTTAAAATGATATTGCTGGATATAGGTCTCCTGTTACTGCTGTTATTGTGAATAATTATCGGTCTTATGAATTAGATAGCATGCAACTGTTTGCTTTGGGTCATCAATCGTTCAAGTCAACTATTCTGAGCGTCTCTTATTCTCCTTTCAGGATATTTTTGTCTTGCAAAATATTAAAGACCTAATATTGTCTACAGATATGATAAAATGATACGAGCAACAGGCCGCTACTTCTGCACGTTTCTTCAGTCAGTGGATAGCATACATCAAAGGATGCGCTTCACGTTTCCCCGCATGCGTTCTCCAAGTATGCAACTGACAAGAGCTCATAGACATGGCGCGGAGCTGGTTTACAGTAGCACCAGAACGGGCTACACTCATTACTTAATGGGTATTGAAAATAAATTTTTGTAATTTATTTTGTCGAAAAAAGTAAATTTTTTAACAGGCACATTAATATTTTAAATTCCTAATATTAATAGAACTTGCCACGTAGAGTTTAAGTCATTACCAAGCCAGTTTTAATTAAATAACAATACCGTGTTTTTAGGTCAGCTTTACGAAATAGCAGAAGATATTTTCTCCTTGAAATTGAAGGTTTCGGTAATGAAAGAGAGCATGGAAGGAAACTATTACGTGGCAGTACTTAGACTTGAATTTGACAATAGTGATTATGTAAGTACCTATATAATTATTTTTTCAAAAGTGCAATGTACAAAAAAATTACCTTCCATACCTTGAATTCGTATTACTTTTCTTTTAAACTTTTCAGTGTCATATAGTGATGACCCCATAGCTCAGTTAGTAGTGACCCTGCCTGCCGAGCGAGGGGTCCCGGGTCCGACCTAGCCGGGGCAGACATTTATGTGACGGATAAACACTTGTTCTCGGGTCATGTGTGTTTGTGATGTCATATTTGTGTATGTCCATGCCACCCGTAACACAGGGAATACTAGTGCTGAGGTGTGTGTGTGCTACGGAAAACACTACGCCTTACGCTAACAAATGGTACCTACATTATTTTAGCTTAATTCATAACTTTTTTGTTTATTGACGGATTGAAATAAAACGAACTGTAAATATTAAGTGACGCTTCCTGCAATACATTAGTGAAAACTGTAATCGGACAAACGGTTCTTGAGATTAGCGTGAACAAACGCACAGACAAACAAACAAAAATTCTAACAACTGTTGTTTTGGGTTCTGTTACGTTAATTTTTTTGTTAATGACCGATAAACGAACAGACGAGCCACCTGATGGTAAGTGGTCACCGTTGCCCGTGAATATCAGCAAGACCAAAGGTATCACCGATGCGTTGTCGGCCAGGAAATGAGAGAAAGGTAAGAAAGAAAGTACTGGCTCTCAAGCCCCCAGGCGGAACACGACGAGTCGTTGGGTAGTTAACCAGGCAGCCATCGGGGAAAGATAATAATACCAATAATAATATTAATGAATTAATAATAATACTGATAATATAATCTTTATGCGAAGACCTACCACCAAGTAGGCCGGCTTCTGTCGCCTCTTATGATATCCTGTTCTGCTAGCATGGGATTAGGGGGAGTATTCTAGGCCGCCCAATACGGCACAAGGCCAATAAAGGCCCCTAATAATATTTTTTCTCATATATCCTTCATGTACAGAAATCGATCAGTTTTTATTATATGTATAACATTATATTTGAGTTAATAAATATTTCTTGATGCATCGATGACAAAAGACTTTGTGAGCAACCCAACGAACTTTGAAATCATTAAGAATTGCTTCACGATTGAAACTTTCAAACGGTATCGTATTGTCTAATGAGATATTAACCTTTTATTGGTAAATAAAAATAAAATAACAAATCTATACTAATAATATAAAGAGGAAACCTTTGTATCTTTCCATGTTTGTAACGAATAAACACTAAAACTACTGAACCGATTTTAAAAATTCTTTCACCATTAGAATGCTGCATTATCCCTGAGTAAAATTGATTATATTTATTACTATAAAAAATAAGGGATCCTTGCTAAAACTTCAGCAACGTGAACCAAGGTGTAAAAAAATTTGCTTAAAAATTTCTTTCATGGCATACGCTGCGGAAACTATTGATGATAGAACAAAAAATGTTCTACAATATTAAAGAACATATCAATATCAACAAATAACTTCGCAATACTATATGTCCAAATATTGTAGATATGTCACTATAACCACTTACATTTGAAAAGCTGACCAAAATCATACAATGATAACCATACCTTCGTATTATTTTTCCAAATAAATCATTTCACATTCAAAACTGTTTCAATATATTTAGATAACTTTTTGAATTACTCAAATCGGACATTCCGTTCAGAAGATTTTACGAATTTAGGAAAAATAAACACTGCCGCCGCCGTGCCCCCACGCAATGACCAGTGTGGCCCCACACAAAGCAGCCGTAGCGTGGGCTGGTGGACAAGGCGACGAGGGAAGGGCACGAAATGCAAGGCGGACACATCTATGAAATAGGTAGTCGCGCGGTCGGCTCCTTCCCACTCTTTACGCAGCCGAAATATGCAACATTGAATAAGTCCTGTATAAAAATAAAATTATAAATATATTTCAAAATGTTTAAAAATAAAAGTACACCCGTGCGAAGCCGGGGCGGGCCCTAGTCAGTTATACATTGCAAATTGATACTACTTACAATTATACGGATATTTGAAACCACTTTGCTATCTTTTTACAGTTACAATAAATTTAATAAATAGATCGGTAAAAGACTCGTAAATAACAGGAAAAGCGAACTGAAACGAGCTTAAAATGGTTCGAATAAATTACATTTAGGTCGCTACGGCTTTTAAGTAGCAATTCAAAACAAAACTGTGAAATAAAAAGTAGGTTAGCGATTTAATATTCTTAAGCAATACATACAAAATTAATAATGCACTTTGACTAAAGTTAATAAAATAAACAAACTTAATAAAAGTAGAAGTTGGACGTCGTATTACAGTACAATATGTTATACCTACTAAATATCTATCTATACATTAATAAAATTCTAAATCGCATTCTGTACATGAACGATAATTAACGCAACAGAACCCAAAACAATAGTTGTTAGAATTTTTGTCTGTTTGCCTGAGTGCTAATCTGAGAAACAGCTCATCCGATTTCATTCCTGTTTGTACTAATGTATTGCAGTAAGCGTCACTTAAGATTTAACGTTGATTTGATTTCAATTTGTCCATTAATAAAAAAGTAATAAATCAATTCAAAACAATGTACGCACTATTTCTATGCGTGAGGCGTAGTTTTTCCGAAGCGAAGCGAAAGCAATTTGCTAGTATGACACTAAGTTCCTTCGTTTGCAGATCGCTGAGCTGTTTATCGCCCCATTTAATTCCGACAGTATTCATGTTTGATATAAAGTTTTTACCTCTACCCTCTTCTTACTAACTTCAATCGTCCACTATTATAAGGTATTTCCTTTATAGGCACTGTTATAGGACAAGTTACCAAGCGAATTTTCAGCTTCCTCTTGGCCTATAACGCATCGGTGATATCCCAGATTTTGGAGAATTATTTATTTATTGAATTCTCAAAAGTGAATCAGAGACTAAATAAAAGTTTTCACTATTCTTCATTATTCATTATTCTTATTAGGCTTATCTCTTACCTATGTATCTCTCAATCACATAACGTTTTGCAGGTGCATTCGCTTATGCTTAAGAAGTCTCTGCCTTGCACACTGCCAGCCGTGCCAGCGGCTCTGCTTCTCCAGCTATTTCCGTTTGGTGTCATGCTAGATAGGAAGATGAAGATTGTTATGGCTGGTGATAAGGTATATTTTATGTTCGTATAATATTAAGAGAAGTTAATATCTAAAGCATAAGAAATAACAGTTAATTTATGAAAAGTAAAAGATTAACACAGAAATATTTTTTTTATAAACTGAGTTAGGGAAACGTTACATAAAAGTATAAAGGGCGGTATGAAGAAAATATTAACACTTGTTAACTTCCAAAAAATAGTTCAAAGCAAATAAAAAGTCCTTTACCACTATGAACTGTACTGTTGAATTTAACTCAATGGTACAAGTCAGCAGGGTGCACTACGACCTGTAATTGTTGCCTTTTACTGAACGATAAATACCTTACGTCTTACGCTTACGGAGTTAAATGATTATTCAATTTTATTTAGTTAGCAGCATCTATTGGACGATTTCAATCATTTAATGTTTGTCGCACATGTTTAATTTTTTCAGTTACTAGAATCATGGGGTGGACCGTACAATCGTTTGGTAAAGTGTCCGATCAGTGAAATTCTTCGATTGAGGAAGCCCATGGTTTCTTTCACTTGGGACAAGGTGACATTACTTTTCTATTTTCTGAACGTTTTTAGAAATACATATGTACTTTATATCGATTAAATAAACCTTAAATTATAATCTCTCCGTACTGTCACCATACCATACCCATTGGTGATGGATTTTAGACATTTTAAAACCAAAAGCAAATTAATTACGAGCAGTTATTTGACGACAATGCACGTTACTGTGTGTCTTAATTCTAGGTGGTATGCATGCAAACAATGATGTTTGAGTTGGAACTGATGCGGTGGCGCGCGCGATGCATTACCGACTCGCGACGCGGCTCCCAGGGTGCCCGCGCCATACTGCTTAAAGGACCTATCTACTTGTTGGAGGAAATTGATGCACTTATTTTTTTATGCAGCCCCATGTGAGTGTTTATATACTATTCCAGAGTCCCTAACTGATTCAATTACTTAAACGTCGTATTTCAATTTGAAACTTGTAAGATCCAACGATGTCAAAAAATAATGCTTCCAGTCTCCATCATCATAAATAACAATAATTCTGCATCATCAAACGTACTATCATGTGGCAGTTCTCATTGCTGATGATATGAAAAATATGTAAATAAGTAAGTGGTAACGAGCTGCAATGAACACATGACGCTATAGTAACGCAGAGACTTATTTTACATATTACAACATATTATCTCTAAATAGTTACTGAAAAGGGTTTGTAAATTTCTATAATATTTTTTTATTACAGTTTCAACGATTTGGAGGAGCTAAGACAAGCTGGCCTATACTTAGCAGATATGAATGGTCATGGCCTATCTCGAGAGATGCTGCTGCAAGGTTGGCAACACCTGTCCCGTTTAGAACTACTTTTCGAGAAAGCTGAAAGCAGAAGCATGAACTTGGAGAAGTCCCACATGCTCCTTGACCAGTGGAAGAAGAGGAGCGATCAGCTGCTGTACTCAATGATACCTAAAACTATTGCTGATAAACTTAGGGCTGGCAAGTCTGTTACTACTAAAGAGGTAATACCTATCTTATATCTTATCATATCTCCTAAAATTTCAATATTCTCCCATAAACGTAGTAATAAATCTCGAATATTATTGAATTACGGATTTAATACTTAACACCGCGCCTCCATATTTATCCAGCATATCGAGCCTAATGAAAATAAAAAACGCAAAATAAAACAGGACCTGTAAGGAAGCGACTTTTCTACGTAGGTTTTGAAGCTGCACTAGCTAAGGAGATACAGTCTTCCTGATGTGAGTTAACGCATATCAGAGCCCTCAGATGGCATAACAACTCAGGTTGAAAGAGTATCTCTCTATCAATTTATACTGAAGCAGCATAATGGAGTATCCTATGAAGATCCTTAATTATGAGGACAAACTCATTCCCTACAAAGGCTTTCTCATGGTCAAGCCAAGCGACCAAGAGTTTTCGGTCAGACCCCCTAAGTCTTGACATGATCTTTTAAAAAAATGTTGCAGACTTACGACGTAACCATCATGTTTTGCGGAATCCCGCTCAAGGAGACAGGCACCCGTGCAGATGTGATGCAGACCGTGTCCTACATGAACGACGTGTACTCCAGAATAGACCGGCTTCTGGACACGCATAAAGTTTATAAAGTTCGTGAATATATTCTTTGGTTCTCTAGTTTGTCCGATATCAAAGAAGCTAATGAACCAACTGATCATCTTTTGTTCGTCATAATCCTTACCATTCCAATGCTGGGCTCGAGTTTTCATTCAGCCATGTCATTTTGAATAAAAACGCCATGTAAATTTCTCCTGTCTAAATTATTGATTTGTTTACGGAACTCGTCTGTGATTATGTCGACTAACTTTATACCGGTATTCAATCAAAGGATATTTTTTGCATCCAGTAGAATTCAAAGCAACCGGTGAGAGCCGGACCGACAGACACGTAGTCCTATGAAAATTCAATAAAACGCTCATATGATTGTAATAACGAATTGTTTTCTACCATCATCACACATCAGGTTGAAACAGTCGGGACGGTATATATGGTGGTCTCGGGAGCTCCCGAAAGGCGTCGAGCTCATGCCGAAGCAACCGCGAGCGCCGCTCTTGCAATTTCGCGGGCCCTACCCATGCTGACTATCGGTAAGTTATAATTATGTAAATGAAAGGTTATAAAAATAATAATGTAATTATATATAGTTGCTGGCTAGACCCAAAACGGGAACAAAATACGATGTCTGTTCTGAGGGATTTTCATTCCGGAAAATGGATTTGTTGTCGCGAAATGTAAAATGAAAGTGAATATGGACGTTTTCTTAAGTGGGTATTGAACAAAATTTTTGATTGCTATCCTGCGACTATGGCAATAAATGACTATGTTTCTTATTCATGGTATAACCTCTGAAAGTATACATGAAATTTATTCAAAATATTTATCTATACATATAATGAAATTCTAACAGATCGTTTTCTGTACGTATAACAGTTGTTGTAGTTGTTAGCATTTTTGTCTGTTTGTCTGTGCGTTTCTTCGCTTAATCAATTTCGATCTGGTATTCACTAATGTGTTGCAGTAACCATCACTTAATATTTAAAGGTCGTTTCATTTCTGTCCGTCCATAAATAAAAAAAAGGAATTAATATATTTATTTCTGATTCACGAGGCGAGAACAACCCAGCCCTAAAAGAATGCAGGTGCTATTCTAAGCGTAGGGCGCAGTTTTCTTGAAGCGAAGCGAAGACGATTTGCTAGTTATAAATAATGTACAGATGGTTGAATGTTTCCTACAATTAAAGGTAAGATAAAGCGGAAATCTCGTTATGTGTTTGAGGCAAGCAGTAGAACTGAACGCTGAGCTTATTAAGCATGAAGCAGATAAATCTTAATTTAAGTCATGGCAATAAAATAACATTAGTAAACTGTTCGATTCTGTTGTATTTAAGGTATACACACTGGAAACGTTGTCCCCTGCGTGCTCGGGATTCGTCAACCAAGATACTGCCTCGTCGGAGACACAGTCAACACCGCCAGCAGGATGCAGACAACCAGCGAAGTAAGTGAACTGTTTTTAAGACAGCAACCGCAAGTTTTATCTTTTTTTTTTTAATGTTTAGGTATAACATCCCAGTATTTATATCCCGACTCAAATTACAAAAAAAATAATCCTACCGACCTTTGTTCTGTTTTAAAACACTTTTACTCGGCTATGGAGCTATGGCTATGGCTTTTACTCGGCTATGGCTATCTATGGAGATATCCATAAGACATTTTAACTTTAACGTGTACTTTTTATATTTATTATGCCTTACAAATTCAAATTCAAATTCAAAATCATTTAATCATATAGGTATTCAGTAAATACACTTATGAACGTCATTTTTTGCTTCTACCACCGTTTCGAAAAGGTGCTTTAACAATGAGGAGAAGAAACGGCGAAAGTAACTCCTCAGCACATCTTTTAAACAACACATGGTAATTACATAAATTTAAACCTGTTAGAACTGTTTTCGACGCTAATTTTGTCCAGGCATCCTTGTCATTCATGACCACGTGATTACAGTGACCACGATTCATGTATTTGCATCGAAAGATCGGCATCAAAAATCGTAAATATTTATTCAAGTTAAAATGTATAATATATCTGGATATGAGCAACTTCTAATTTACATCCATTCAGACATATTAGAGGTGCAATCGGCCACAGACCTGTTGCTACAATGAAGATCAGACATCGAATGCGTCATTTGTTATTATTCAACTGGATTGATTACCTTACAAAAATGGAATTTTTCTTTTTAACATTATTGCAGCCGGGCCGAATTCAAATATCTGCAGAAGTTAAAGCCAAACTCCCACCTGGAAGATATAGACTGAGAAGTAGAGGACTTATTAAAGTAAAGGTAATTTGATTCATTCATGATGTATACGGAAAGAGCTCACAAATCCGGGACAAAATTAAACGTACTTACACATTCATTTTTTATTCACATCACTGCGCATAAGAGTTTAGGTGAATATCGGACGCTAATTTGAATGTTTGTATGTTAAAATTTTATCGCTAAGCAAATTGTATATAACTAAATTTGTAGATTAATCATATAGATTATCGTCATATAGCAACCATAATCATACAAAATTATGCAACATAGCCACTATAATCGTTTGAAATTATATGTGATAGCGACTATAACTGCAAAGATAGAAAGTAGAACAAAATTTTATCATCACATCACATATATTACGATACCAACTCCAAATTACTCGTACATGTTTATTTGTTTTAAAGGGCAAAGGCATTATGGAAACCTTCTGGCTGGAAGGAGAGATCGAGGAGCAGGAGAACGAGCAGGATGAAGCTCTGCAACTGTTTTCTGCTATCTGTGGGGATAATTAACATGTGACAAAAAGAAAATAAAAATGCCTGTTTCACAATCGCATTTCAATTTAACTTGTTACTAAAATTAAATTTCAATTGTAACTAGAATACTTATAAAGCTTCAGAATGATTACTAAAGTATTAATGATGAGGTTAAATGTTACATTTGTCATTGTTTAGATATGAAATCTTTGTACGATATACCTACCTACTCTAAATGTTTTGGGTATTGTGTATGTAATACAATTATGATTTTATTTACTACCAGCTATTGAGTTATTTGCGAGGACTGCTTTTTAAATAAAAAGTAAACATTTATGTGATGACTATTAAAAATTTTCACAGAAATTTTTTGAACAGTCAAACCCATAAATTTGATCTCGATTGAGTGCTGTTGATGTTCATAATTGGTATTCACTTCGCTTCGCTCCCGCAAACAATCAATATGTTGATGGTACTATTTGAACTGCAACACCAAAACAATTGTTAACTAATAGGTTTTGTCAGGCGTTTCATAAATTTTTCGTATTCACCCCCAGACTAAAACCTGCACACAACACCATAATTATGTAATATCACAGATCAAACGTACAGTTGATTCTGCCATGAGATTATTTTAACACTAAATATTTCAATCAAATTAAGCACTATATCCAAATGGTTTAAACATTTTCATTTATTACAATCCATCATTATCTCACCTCTGGACTTGTATCTCTTCTCACAACGTGAGAGATTAATTTCAGTCTGTCACACTGGCAAAGTGCGGATTGGCACACCTGCATCCAGGCAAGTGACAATTGTAACACGAATATAGTTGGAAAAGAGGTACGTGCAAGATTTGACTTGAAAAGCTTCGAGTCTCCCGTATGAGACCGACGTTGAATCAATTAGACTATCACTGCTTGTTAAACGAGTGGTTATTTTATGATAATGTCACCTATAATAAGTCTTTAGATTTACCATAACAGTTATAATATTATAATGCACTCACAACGGGATCAGTTGCGTTACATTGTGAGATTACAGTACTATCAACAGTAGTCATGTTCAGGCCAAAAATATTGGATGGACGCATTTTTATCCAGACCGACATATAAAGATTGATTATTACTATTTAATGATATAACAACAACAACACAACTGTGAAGCTGTAAAGATATGCTTATGTAATTTCGAAGTTATTTGAAGTTTATCTGCAAATATTTTTTTCATCCGATTAAAATATTGCTAGCATTTTTGCGGCATGCTATATCGACATATAAATTAAGTATATATTTTATCTAATATTTAGAGAGGAATTAAATAAAACACTTCATAAATACTTAACAATAATTTAATATCAACAGGCGAAATAAATTCGTATTTTTTTTCTTTACTATTACTTTTATAATGCTTCTATAATTTTCTATATTTACTATATTTATAATGCTTTTATAACTATCGATATTTACAGCATTAAGTTGTTATAATATTCATATTCTAGCATATTCATAATACAATGAGTAACTTTCAATTTTAATAATATTTTAATGTTGAAATTATACTGAATATATACTATTTGTAAGATATTAACATTTTCAATATTATTTCAAGACAAAGCGTGTTCTTACCCTATTTACGTGTGTATTATAAAAATAGCTGAAAAATGATTTATAAAAACATAATCAATAATTATTAAGATTTCAAATGTAATAAAATTAAAAATATTGTACATTTATTTAATGACATTGATTAATTATAACAAATATCTATTTCCTTAAATACATACATTGTTCATTGAGCAGTTTTATTTCAGTTAAACAATACTTTTTTTTTAAGAAAATTTTCAAACGGTCAAGTAAAAAACTTAGGGTCTACGGTTCACAGAGACATGACTACAAGAAAACAAAATGAAGTTGAATAACGGTTCTTTAATTCACAGATATTACTAATACGAAGGACTAGTATATAAGAACTTATGTACGACCGTTTCCGTATATTTTTGCAAGAACATGCTTATCCGATTCAATGCGGCGGTCTTTTGGACAAACTTTTGCGCCTGGCGGCGAACAAATGTTTCAAGGCTCCAGTATGGTACCTAACGCAAGAGATTTTGGTGGCACCACTAAGGTGCCCACCGCCATGAATTGTAACTTATCGAGTTTTTTCATGTTGTCGCGTGTTTTATGTTAAGTCGCCATCCGAAACCCAACGTAAACGGTTTAACTTTTCGATTAGTGTGTATAAAAGTGACTACCCACGTGTAATAACGATGATGGTGATGGATTCCTTTGCAAAACAGCATAATTATTTTATTTTTGAAAATGTTTACAATTCCTGAATTGTGCGAAATCGCGCTAAATCCTGAAACTGACACCCTAGGAAGGATCTGCGTGACAAATAACGACACTTTTGTTTAGAGAAGACCTTTGATAAACGCCAATTTATTGGAGTTTTATGTGTTCAAAATTTGGCACCTCTCGGGTGCCACCCGCCATACACAAAAGATATCCATGGCACCATCGTGGTGCCATCCGCACGGAATCGGTTATCTTTGTAAACGATAGACCCTCGGAGCAATAAATCGGATACAAATAGATAAACTCTTATTTATTCTACCACTAAATGCTATTACAGATACAATATATAATAATATATTATTTTAACCAGCAGCTGAAATCCGAAAATTTATACCGAAATCCTTGTAACACAAGATTGCTCGTGAGATAATAAATTATTAAGCAAGCCTTCCGGCAGAGTTGCAATTGTGGTCGTCTGTACCCAGATAAACTAAGACAAGGTGAGATTTATGAATACATAAACAACTCATTTATACAATACCCTTAGGTCTAAGTGAAGAAGGATCAATTGGCACTAAAGTACTAAAGGACGGTAAAATTAACTACAAAGGCCAGAAATATATTTTATAATTATCCCAATGTGTATATTTTACATAAAAATAGGTTAAACGCTTGCCAAAAATCCCAGCTGATGGTAAGTGGTGATAAAGTCTAAGATGTTGGATGTTAAAGCCTATTCACTCTCCTCTCGAAAACGTCATCCCTCCTCATCGTACGTCAGCGGAACATCGACTCGAAATCAATGGATTGTACTTTGCCGTTTTAATACTCGATAATCGTTATCAGACCGAAAACCAAGGCGACGCAGTGGAGACGAATATTGTTTTGTTTAATTTGTTGACTCCTCAATATACGTACGCCTTATAACCCTGATCCCGTTTTACAAAATTTCGTCTATCAAAGTAAAGTCGGATCTTCATCTCCCAATCCTGCGTCAGAATTTAGAAACGTCCAACCATATTTTAATAACAAAAAAAATGAAAACAATAACGCGTTATGGAACAACAAAAAATTAATTAAAAAAAAAATCTGAAATGTTCCTTTTATCATATTATTGTTACGAAGAATATGGTCAAACGATTCCTAAAATCGCACGTCGGCCGTTGGATAAATTGGGAGCGGAGATCGAATTTTGTATTGTTAATACTTTACGATCCTATAAATACTTGCTTAACAATCCGATAAAGTCATAAATCGTCCTTAATTTTTCTTTAGACTGGACGTTACATCGGGACAAGTCGATTACGTTTCAGACTAAACTTGACGTTTGACATTTAAATAACTGATGATCGCTGTCACACGTACGTAATAGAGTAGAGTGGCTGTCAGTTCGACGACTTGATCCTGGATCGAACAGTTCAAAATAACTTCAGAAATCAATATAACATTATAATCATAGAGTGTGAAAAATTAAATTATTGTATTCGCAATGAAGTATAGACATTCCCGCCGATAAACGAACTGTTTCCACGTCGTCATAATTTCGCAGCGCGACGAGATTTATTGCGCGGACAAATATAATTTCAGCCTTATTACTATACAAGTACGGTATTTATTCATAATCTACGGCTATATCAATATAGTTCTCAGTTTTAAATGGAATCTAAATTTGAATAAAAAAACTTGGGAATTACATACTCTACAACTACACTTCCCTCCTTCATACAATAAAACTACAGATATAAAAGATAAAATATATTATGCTAGTGGATTAAAGCAAACATAAATACTCATTTAATACTAAGAGATTTGCGCAAAGTAACTCTTAATTAATTATTAACTATTGTGGAGTTTAATTAAAAACCAAATTTCTAAGTATACTCGTAAAAATACAATTCAGCAAACAATCCGACCTAAGCTGACCTGCTGAAAAGTTAGGTGGATTTTAAACTGAAAACCAATATGTATTTGGTAGTTTATAAAACTCTATTTAAAGACTGAACCCGAATCTCCAAAACCTTTATACAATGCTTTAAAAATACAATAAATAATATTATTATTATAACAAACTGCACCACAATACCTCTAAATATATTATGTTCACACAACAATATAAGATAATTTAAATGGATAATACATAGTTTTATTTAGCTCTTACGAATTTAAACAAATGAGCAAAATAATTTAAGAATAATTTAAATACTAAATGGATCAATTATTGAAATATATCTAAGGCACTACAATGTATTGTAACAATACATTGTATTAACATTTAAAAGTATACTAATTTAAAGTGTTTTAGTTTATCAACAGGCTTGTAATACATAATCGTAATATCGAAAAGGCGTCGACAAAACACAAATCATTACTTTAACATTAACATTAAAAGATTATATTTCATATTATGTCAACAACAATAAATATAAAAAATATAACAGCAAGAATAAATATAATAAATACAAAAATAAACGGGGAAAGGTTATAATATAAATATTTTACACACTTTTCGATATTACCTAATAAGCATTAACTCGTCGGCGGCGAATGTACGGCCATCAAATACTGAATACTATGAAGAAGAGAAGTTATTATCATAATCTTGACGTTATCACCAACGCACCGCAATTATTTCAAATATGTTATTAAGACACGCTGTGATTTTTTATGTTACATCATAAGGATTACAAGTACATACCAAGACCCAAATAACTTCACTGTTAAATAACTAAAACAACAAGAATTTGGTCCTCCGTCCAGTTCAAATATAATATTTCCACAAAAACACAAAAAAGTAGAATTATGAATGCTACTGAGGGGTTATTCAGATGGTTATAATATTATCAGTGGAGTGCCCATAAAAGTTAATGTACACATACAAATACATAATAATATATCTAGTGTCGCATCTAACATGACAAACGCTCCTAAAATATTCACCTCTTATTTATTTTTAAATGTTTCAGATAAGTACATTGTTTAGAAGTATAACGAAGATTATAATAGATAGGTAAGTGCATCGTCAGTCTTACATAAAATCGAAATCGATCATGAAATTAGATTTCAATGAATAAATATTAAAGTCCTCAAAATAAGTTTAGAATGTCTACATTAACATGTTCGATAATAACAGATATCACAAATGGTAGTTTAAACTTATTGTAATAATTGTACCTAACGCTAAGGAATGTTTCTTACATCTAATTTCAGTAAACCTATTTCTTAAAAAGAGCTGTCACCTCTTCAATAGTTCTGTTTTTAGTTTCAGGTAGTTTGAAGTACGTAAATGTAAAGAACAAAATTAGAAAAACAGTAAAAGGAACAAACACTAAGTTTCCTAGAGCACTATTCAATGAAATAAAAGTTAAACCAACGATAAAGTTGGCGAACCAATTAACCAAAGCACCTACACTAACCGCTGCACTTCTGGCACCCTGTCCGAACAATTCAGAAAGGATCATCCAAGGGATAGAACTTGGACCTACGCCAAAGAAAGCTACATATAACAAAGTGAAAATAACAGCAAATATGCTCATAGTGAAGTTATTTTCATATGTAAAGAAAGCTACCGTCATGAGCACAGAGAAAACTGTCATGCCCCCGAGGCCAACTAGCTGCAATGTACGTCTTCCCAACCTATCCATCAAAGGAATAGACACCAAAGCCATTACGAATAAAATGCTGCCAACTCCAATTGAAGCTAACCGTGCGTTTTCTACAGTAAGACCGGCACTTTCAAATATAGTCGAAGAATAATACAAAACAGCATTAATACCTCCCAATTGTTGGGAGAGATGCATAACTATGCCAATTATTAAAGGAGTTCTTAAAGCTCCAATTTTGAGCAAATCACCAATTGTGAACTTCTGTTCTTGTTTCTCAGCTCTATCTTCCGCATGCATGTCGTTAATTTCATCATCAATTTCACTACTTCCTCTGATTTTAATCAGGACATCACGAGCCTTTTCCTCGTGACGTTGAACAATTAGCAGATATCGAGGCGATTCCGGCGCAAAAGGTAACATGAAGCATTGAATAGCTGATGGTACGATGGCTAATCCAAGCAACCACGGCCAACCATCATCGCTGCCCAGTATTACATCGATTCCAAGAACCTGTCCACCTACCAAGCCTAACGCGACGGCCAATTGATTGACCGTGCCAAACGCGCCTCGCAATTTTACGGGAGCCAATTCAGATACGTAAGTAGGTGAGGCAGTAGTTGCAAAACCACAATTGATCCCGATGAGAAACCGGCCAATGATTAACATCTCGACAGACGTCGCAATTTTACTAAATCCCATGAACGCAGCGCCTATCACACCAAACGCCGCGTTGATGGTCAAGGCGAATTTCCGGCCACGTTTGTCCGCTATCCAACTAGCTAAAGGGCAGCCAATCATACCTCCGACAGCGAATATGCTGACGATAACACTGAACAAGGTGCTTGGGTTAGCCTGATAATTTTCATTGATGAAATTTTCAATAAACTGTCGAGGGGCATTGATGACGCCAGTATTGAAGCCGAACTGCAACATGCCCAGTACAGCCGCGAACACGGCATACAGCAGAGCACCCGTCGTCCGTCCACTCGACATCTTGTTACGCAATATCGATTCTGAAATGAGAAAAACATGACATTTAGTTGCTGTCGTTGAGATAAGATCCCCGGATTTTGATTCTCGTCATATCTGAACAAATTGTTGATAAAACGTCAATACTTAAGTGTATCTTGATAAATTTTTAAATTTTATCAAGATATAAGCAAATGGCGTACAGTCCACACTGGTAGTAAATTACTTCCGTGTGACATGTATAACTAGGTACATGTAGAAACAATAGACAATGTAGTTGGTAAAACAGGTATGTTTGAGTTAAACAATCCTTAAATGATGACGCGATATCGTGGCGAATAAGATGCATTTATTTGATACAAGCAAATTCTCTCGCTTCGCTTCGGAAAAACTACCTTACGCTTAAAAATAGCATCTGCATTTTTATGAGTTTTTCTCGTTCTGTGAAATACATATATTAATTCATAACTTTTTTATCTATGGACGGATTGAAGTGAAACTAACTTTAAATATTAAATGACCCCTATTGCTATACGTTAGTGAAAGCGTAATAAAATCGGCTAAGCAGTTTCTGAAATTAGCGCGAACAAGCGCACAAACAGACAAAATTCTATCAACTATTTTTTTGGGTTCTATAGCGTCAGTAAAGGCCCCTACAAGTTATTTTCTCATTAATCCTTCATGTACAGAAAGCGATAATTATATGTATAGATTATATAATATTCATTATTATTTATTTATAAAATAATTCAAATTATCTAATTAACAGACAACAAATCACAATAAGGGAAGTGTAAAACGTAATTGAATTGCGGTAGTACTCATTAAATCGACACCGGTGATTTAATATTTTATCTATTATATAAAATTTCGATAAATTACCCTTTTGTTAATATATCTTACTTTATCTAGATTTATATTAAACCTTGGAACTATCAGCTTGGAAATACGATTATTAATTTCAAATTATTAATTCACATCTGCTTCAAAGAGGATTTAACAGATGAGTAATACTAACTTTAGCAATTGTAGGACGCTAATTGACTTTATCAATAAAATTAACCATGCTGATAATATTTCAATTGTGCAATATTAGCATGACGTACGTTTTGAATATCAATTGTTCTAAACTTTTTACGACCGTGGATAATTCTGTACAAGTTATATTCATGGTTAATTTACAATTATAAATAAATAAAAAATCTCACACCCATATCCACACACGATAATTATCTATTTTTTTTTATGTTAATAGCCGACAAACGAGCAGACGAGCCACCTCATGGTAAGTGGTCACCGTCGCCCATGGACATCAGCAAGACCAAAGGTATCACTGATGCGTTGTCAACCAGTAAATGAGAAGAAGGTTAGAAAGAAGGTACTGGCTCACAAGCTCCGGGCCGGAACACGATGAGTCGTTTGGCGGCTGACTCAATCAGGAAGGTGGTAGCTAGCCAGGCAGGCTTCACGAAAAGATAATAATACCAGTAATAATATTAATGAATTAATATAGTACTGATAATATAATCCATACGCGAAGCCCTACCACCAAACAACTTTAAATTAGTTTCCGAGTTGCCAACATTTAATTTCCCTATTCCCAAAGTTAATAATGATTACCAGGATAGTTTAGATTTGTTGGTTCGGGGGATTGTTTAAAAAAATATATCTTCAACTTACACTAGATTCGGCAGAAGCGTGTTATACGCTACAAACTCAAACAGTCACTGGAAAATATATGTATCTTAAAGTTGTCTCCGTGTCAACGATAAAACAATTTGATTCCGATCGATAAAAAAGATAAAGATAAAAATCACAAGTTAAAAAAACTACTATCGTCTTTAATAGGCTGATAGGGACCACTTAAAAAGCGGTGTTTAGTTCCTTTTGGTTTCATTAAATATTTTTTTATATAAAATAAGTTAATGCTCGACAACTACCCCACCTGATGGTAAGTGGTGATGAAGTTTAAGATGGTGAACGCACTAACATATAATAACCTATTCATTAATTTATTTTCCATTAATGTTGTAAAGATGTACAAAATTGAAAGAAAGAAAACAATTGTGTCGCCTAATAACATGAATACTGCAACATAAAACCTAATAATATTAATAGTAATAAACCGGTTAACGGTTAACGGTTAACCGGTGATGCAGTACCCATCAAATGACGAAAAGTAATCAAATGACGGAAGTCGCCATAATAAACATTAATGATAGATATAGAATAGTAGAATAATATAATAGAATAATAGATAATAACATAAGTAAATTCACCATAATAAAAATAAAGGAAACTAATCAAGGAGATAATAAAGATGGTTGGAGCTTAGTCTACCTCCGTGACGGTCAAACTAGCTGTGGCCTCGTGGCCAGTATTTATGTGGCCTACGACGCTATTGGTTACTTATGGTCGACCAATCACAACTGATAAATACGACGTAAAAATACGATTACGAACCGAATACATACGTATAAGTAGACAAACGCTCTTAGTGTTCAACTTGGCAAAGATACCCTTAATGTCGTATGTGAGCCTTAGTACAGGCACTAACATTTTTATTTGTTTTAGCATTCCTAATTTGGAAACCGATTATATTGATCTATAAAAAAATCTGGATTTTGTTATTTTTTTATACATTTATATAATTTATTTATTATTATTTAAATTTCATTGTTTCTATTTGTACTGAAACTAGACTCACGGAACCTGGCAACACTAGTAAGGAAAGCAACGCTAAAGTATAAGTTTCCCATTGTTACAGAGCACATCAATACTTGTAGTTATTAATTTGTGAGGAAAATAAATCGACGCTGTATTTCAATATAGGCGTTATAAATATGATGGGGTCTGAGTCAATTCTGTTGCATATGTAACTGATAACAGGGTCACACACTCACCCCCGCAATTGAATGCCCTGTGTTGCGAGTGGCGGGTGAACACACACACATACAAACTTCACACTCAGGACCCGAGAATAAACAATTGTCTGCCACATAAAAGTCTGCCCCACCTGGGAATCGTACCCGGGACCCTGTGACTCGGAAGGCAGTGTCACTAACAGTGTCAACTGAGCTAACAGGGTCGTCCCAAAGGTCTTTCAATACAGCTTTATTATGAGTCACCTGCTACCTGATTCTCTTGCTATTATCTATAAGAGTGCGAATGTCGTAAGTTTATAAACACGCTGAAGGTAATCTAATAAACCACGATACCTATTAGAATATATTTTTTACCATTTGAAAGGAACATTATTCCGGATGGAAATATATACATATATATAATTAATGTTAAACCCGAATGAAGTAAGGCCGGGCCGCAAGTGTCTACACATAAAATGACATTAAAATTTATTTTATTCTTATCGTTCATATAATTAATTGATGTTTGTATAGTTCATTGACCTCGTGCGCTGTAGAGACCTGCTAAACAAACGAATTGGGGCATCATCAAATTATACTTCGGTCCACAAGCACCAGTCGACCCAACACAACGTCGAATGGAATGTGTCAACAATCGTGGAATGCGTATCGCAGTTTATAATCTATACCACATTTATATATCAATTAAACCGTAGTAACTTATCAAATGAAATGAAAAATACCACAATTTTCTTTTTCTCCTCTAAACCTAATATGTAACTATAAACTGTTTTGCTTTGATTTTATTTTACTGCTGAAATAGTAAAATAAGGTTTTCAATTACAGTATTGCATAGTGTAGCTCGAGATTAAACCCTCGACTCATCACTAATTTTAGTTTTTATCTGTTTATTAATTATCTATACTTAACAATAAGCAAAGCGTACGCCTAGAGACGATGTAAATTATTAAAAATAATCGGTACTTAGCTTGTCGATCGATGGCAAGTTAAACAATAGACCACAATGTGTACAGTATTATATTTTATTTATTTATCTATTCTTTATTGTAAACCTACACTTTACATTTCTAGTACAATTATGTTCATAATTATGTTCAGATTACAAATATTAACTCTTAAGAAAGGCGTTTGGGTGAGCAAATATTTGACGCTCAAATCGGCCGTATACTGTGTATGCAAAATATGTATAAGTATAAGGTTCTTTGAACGAAAACTTACTTACAGATTTAAGACCTTTAAAAAGTATGTAATGTATTACAACAAGGTAACAGTATGATCTAGTATTATAATCATGGAAAAAAACTTTAAAATTAATATAATAAAATAATAAGTGTATCGGCTCAAACACCGAAAGCCTGTCATAACGTGTTTAATTTAGATTCAGCCCCTATCCGAAATTATTCAAAAGTTTTTTATCGGATTCGGTTAGTTTCATAAACACATTTTCATTTTGAATATCCGATAATTTCAATTACAAAGCTCCATTACATACATGTCTGATCCTCATTATAATTGTAATATTCTTCAGATTTAACGATTTACAACACATCAATTTCGTCATTTGTCTTTTCCTTGCCTTCCATCTAATGTTAATATTATAAAAAGAAAGTGAGAATTTTGTATCTCCGTATAATATTCTTTCACCATCTGAAAGGTACATTATTCCGAATGGACGTGGGCTATCTATAAAGTGAATAATTATGTACGTAATAATTATGCAAGTGAATAATTATGTTTGTCGACCCAAAGCCCAGTTGGTAGTGACCCTGCCTGCCGAGCGAAAGGTCCCGGGTTCGATTCCCTGCCGGGGCAGACATTTATGTGACACATAAATGTTTGTTCTCGGGTCGTGGGTGTTTGTGATGTGATATTTGTGAACGTCCATACCGCCCGCAACACAGGGAATCCTAGTGAGGATGTGAGTGTCTAAACGTTTATTTATGTATTATTTATTTATGTATAACAATAGGGCCGCATGTCATTTACACTATGGCAACGCCTGATAACTTGTATTGTATTATTATTGTTGCCGAACATTTCATTGACGGCGAGGACAAATACCATGATGTTGCAATCCCCAATGCAACCCAATTGTAAACTATTTTCTAAAGTCGCAATACTGACACGTACAAAAACTAACCTATCGAAATTTGTACTTAGAGTAATAGAAAAATATTTGAGGTTTAAAGATTTAAAGATTTATTTGTAACCAAATACAATTTTACAATATTGTAATAATGATCGGAAAT
Organism: Megathymus violae; assembly: GCA_003671415.1. Lineage (NCBI taxonomy): Eukaryota > Metazoa > Arthropoda > Insecta > Lepidoptera > Hesperiidae > Megathymus > Megathymus violae. The sequence goes on along the minus strand of PDGT01000013.1, from coordinate 934,734 downwards.
AGCGGCAATAGTATAAACTGTGTCGCCATTATTTACATCCACCTCGGAATATACATATATAAAATTAGCATTGTCTTAAAATCTATGACAAAGTTTAACATACAATTGTATTATGTGAAATTGTATATGTGTGTGAGATAGAGTTTGTGTGTGTGTGTGTTACAACAAATTATGCGAGCTAAGTAATTCAATCTTATCATATGGTTAGGTTTTGCAAGGACCCCATCAATAAAGGTTTTAAAGTTCGCTGTAGCGATTACTTAATAAAATTCTTGACTCTACCGACAATGCAGAAGATAAACCAGGGGGTCTAGACGCGGCACACAGGAATTTCTTTTATTACGTATAAATATGGGTTGTCTTCTCAATATTGGCTGTGGTAAACAAAATATTTTTTTTACATATTATTAGGAAATCATCAACGTGTAATTATTGTCTGAACCTTAAATTACTTTATATTTAATTACTTAATTATTTAAAGTCATTCTACTTGCAGGTATTTGTAAGTCAATAAAGATATGTATCTATTTAACTCAACAAACAGCTTCTTTTTTTATTTATTCGAAGTTGTTTTTTACAAATACTTTTCGAACGAAATCAAACTACGCCATCGCTTCAACAAATCGCTACCGTGAGTGATCCCGGAAGAAGAAGCGGCAAGTAACTTCTAAAAAGTTTTTTTTTTCGCAGTTAATGAAAACAATTTCAAGCCTTTAGCCGCATAATTTAAAGCACGGGGCTCCCCTCATAACGGATTAGGCCTAAAGCGTACTCCACCACGTTGTTCCGTTGCGGACAAATGAAAAGATTATGGCCAATCTAAGTATTGAAGATGTTTTTACCGACAATACCAATAAAGCTTAGCTCGATTGGTCTCTTTAAAAAAATCATTGGACAAATAACGAACGCAGTTAATACATTCACAACCAATATTCTGTGTCAACATTTTCATATCGCGCGATTAATCCGCTAGCCCGAGACTAGTTCCCACCGTCCATAGATAAATAATTGTGTTGAGTATTTTTGTATCTAATGCAATAAATAATTATTTTTATAATTCGTATAACAACAAAAGCATAAAATAAAAATCGTAGTAAAATAACAAAAATCGTGAGTACCCGTTACAGTTAAATGCATAATGTACGCGATGATATAAGTTTAATATCATAGTTAAAACGATAAACAAATTAATAAAAAGCCCGATAAAAATTAGTAAAATTGTGTCGGGTGCTAAATGCATTTGTAAATGTAAGCAAACGTTACGTCTTCCGACGTGAAATGAAACTAGATAATAAAATTATAACAGGGCAGAATCTGTACATTCGAATTTTTTTTATTAAAATGTACCTACTTAGGCTTGTTATTGGTAAGCAGAACTTATATTTTTAGGAAGTTATGTCTGGTACGGTATCATGCGAAAAACGAAAACCAGATGAAGTTGGATCATGGCATATTTATTATTGATAAGACTTATTACTATTATAATATAGTATCGTAGGTTAATATATAGGACAGGTACTTTGTATTACAAGAAATATAACCGGTCCTGTAGATAAAGCAATCAAATTTGTACTGTAATCAAAATTTGCATTTCTATAGAAATTCTATTAATACACAAAATCACAATAAATATGTTTCTCATTTAAATAAATATACAATCGACACTCAAAAGAATGGAGTAAACATCAATCATCGTCATAATTACGACACGTATTGTCCCACTGCTGGGCTCGGGTGTTCTCTGACAATGAGAAGGTTAAGAAGAAAAGTGGTCGCGGACTAGAAGACATAAAATTGAGAACATTATGCAGAATGCTAAGGTTTACAGATTCCCCACGATGCGTGCGACGTTTTCCTTCACCGAAGAACCGAATAAATAAATTGTAATACACACAATTTTAAAAATTAAGGTACATGCGGAATTCGATCCCATATCTTTCTGGGAGACCAACGTTCGAACCCCTGGACAACATCAACAACAAAATTATCACAACAAAAACATGAATCACTTGATAAAAATGAATAACAATGTTTTGATACTTAAAAGAATTTTAAACGTAACAATTATATTTTCTCGAAACGACGTGAGAGCGAACAAGTTTAAAATTAAAAGTGTTGCAAAATTTATGACATTGTTATGAATCTGTTGTCAGAGGACAACTCAAATATTGCGCTTGGGACAATGCACTCGAGGCTAAAATTCGACACGCAAAATTGGTTTGCAAAGACAATTGGATCGCCTGCGAGGGAAACTTCTTAGGACAAAGTAGCAATTTGCCATGCTACGCAGATTTGAGGTTGTCAGTTTTTGTTGAAATAACGACGTAATAGAAAACACAGTCTTTCTGCCAGCCACAACAGGATAAACTTGACACTTCTCCGCCGATTCGCATGTGGGTTTTTATAAATTCAAAAGGTTGCAGTGTGAAGAAAACGTGTGGTTTAAGTGTTTAGTTGTGACACTTTTGTGTATTTTGATCCAAAGATGACAATAATTGTCGAGTAATTGAGATAAAATCCAGTTGTTTGAAAGTTTTCTAACACCTACCCGCGTTAGACCGGACCGCTAGTAAGTTTTATTAATTAGTAGGTACACGTCGTTTGACTAGTTAATACTTATGACATGATATATATTTTTTGTATCGATACTTCCTTTTAATAATAACATAAGTTTTCGAATCACTATAAAACGAAAATCGATGTCCTGTGTTTACAGGAGAAAATGGTAGTGCTCTGGTTGTTTTTACTATTTATATGCAGACAATGAAGCTAAGATAAAAAGAATATTTAGAGTCAAATTATTAGGGTCAAACTAGCAAATCAAGTAATGTTAGCATTCGATACGAGATTGACATCAAACAGTGAGTTTTGGACATATGTCATACATTATTTTGTCCATTGACCAACATAAGTATCACGAGCAACCGTCTTAAGCCGCCCGAAAGTCAAAATGTAGCAGTCACGTCCTAGACCAGTAACAAACCCTCCAAAGCATAGAAACGTTTATGAAATTTTCCACTGACTGTCCCATCCAAAACCCAAACTCGTCACAGTCACTTTTGGACTACTTATAATCCATCTCCAGCCTACTAGGATTAGGGCATGAACTCGTCAACGATGTGAGCATAAACATAATCATTTATTGAGTTTGGTCACATTGACCTTATTCATAAAAATATTATATAGGTACTATGTACGTTAATATCAAACGATACACAAGTAAGAACTTTGTATTATCTGTAATTTACACTAAACGACACCTGATATCCGTTGTACATAAATACCGGGGCGGTATCGCGTGTGAACTGACCAGGGAAGTTATGGAGCTCTGTAACCGAAACTATCGGATATCCAAAACAAAAATATATATATGAAACCGCCACCGAATCCGATAAAAAAGATTCGAATAATTTTGGATAGAGACAGAGTCTAAATGAAACATATTATCAAAGGTTTTCTCCGACCTAGCCGGTACACTAGGCGCGCCACTCTCCATTTTGAACAGTTTTTATTATTTAATTTTTAATGCTATTGTTTTTTGTGTGATTAAAATACCAAATAATAACTAGAAATAAAATCGATCTGTCACCTTGTAAATAAATTAAACATTTTCATCCAAGACCAAATCATCTAATATCCGATACAATCGGATAATTCGAAATAATTTCATATCCGTCGCCGTAACCGAATCCGGTAAAATATTATTCATATATCCGTATCCCTATCCAGATCCGAAGTTTCATAGCCATAACAATCCTATAACTTACAAGTACGTTGGTACGTATTGCGAGACAATTAATCCTATTTTTAAACCCATTTCGTAGCGATAACAAATTCAAAGTTCATGTCAATCTCAGTGAAATTTTTTGCTACCAAAAAATCATGAGTGGAGTATTTAAAATACGATATTTATCTATGAAAAAATACATAACAGAAACAATCCCCTTGGTCTCTTTTGTGTTGGTCATATATTTCACACCAGTCTACTAGTCACGACCGAGTTAAGCAACTACGAGCGCGGTCGGGGGTTGGATGGGTGACCGCTCGTGGCAATTAAGCACTTCCGTGTCTCAGAAGGAACGTTAAGCCGTCGGTCCCAAACTACCGACTATACAGTTAGATAGCAGTCTTTGAAACTTCGAGCGGCATAAGAATTTTCGACAATAAGGTTGGACATCGAATCCCTGCCGCTATACGAACTTGTAAGATTTAAACCTGCTTAATTATCGAAGAACACTCCAGTTGACCGCTTATGGGTTGAAGGCTAATAATTTTGCCTTTAACAATAAGACTTTAGGCCACACGGTGTCATTTGAATAAGCAATCTTTTGTTTGGGAGGACGTTGATACCCTGTTGGCAGGGGTCTGCCTAACCGGAGGTCCATCACTTTCAGGAGTGGCAATACATTTGGGACTTTCTTGCACTTCTTTTTTTTACCATCTTCGTATCAATAACTATACAATGCAGACATATTTATAGGTTTCACGGACTTCAAAAATGGAGAAGGTTCTTAATTTGTTTGCATATATTTTGTCGTTATTAAGTCAGAACTCGGTCACTTATTAATCGATTAAGAAAATTCCTTTTTTGTTTGAGACAGTACACGTCCCCTTTGGTCCCACTTAAATTTGAAAATAATAAATATCACCAACAAACCACAAATTCACCTTCAAATTGAAATCGTTTTTTTTTTATTAAATAATGACCTGTTTGTAACAAAAATGCAGACTATGACACAAAGCACGTTTTAATTGTAAGAAATAATAGATTTTTAAGTGTACAATAATTATTATCTTTGAATAAAATTAAATACGTCATAATTGCCATTAGTATTGAAATAATTGGTAATATATGTATATTTCAATGTATGAACTTGTTCAAGCAGTAGGTACACGTGTCTAAATATACCTCACCTTGCAACAAATGGGTAAAAATTACAATAACCATGTGAATACATTATCATAAGAGTCCATAATTGAACTTAATAACATCATTAAAATAATATACCCTGCCGCTTATATAACCATAGCTTACTTGGATCGTCTGAATCATTTCCATTTGACTTCCTCATGTTTACACATTCTAATAATTGGTATGCAACGCTTATAATTATTTTTAAGTATTTAATCAATCTTGCAATTTTAACCTAATAAAGAAACAGCAAGTTAAGTACTAATCAGGTAGGTGGTAACTTGAAAAATATTTACAAGTTTTTTTTTTTACTTTGAGGAATGACTTAATTTTACAATTTTATTTCAATGTACACATTCTGAGAGACTTAATTTTACGAAGTACTTATTATTTTCTTATTTTTTTTGTAGTTTATCAATCAGCAATCGCGTATAAATTAACTTAAGTCCGTGTTCAATTTATCGAAAACCGGTTTCAATATATCGCTAGCCACAAGTGAATGTACGTTACGTTAAAGAAACGTAAACAATTATCAACCTATAACACTTTTTCTTTAAATATTTTCAGCTCAACTCCTCTTTATATTATCCTACATAATTCCATTTAAAACTAAAAAGGATTATAAGGAAATTTACATAAAAACACGACATGTTGAAAATCCAGTTGGCTGTTTACGATACGCGTAAACATTCTAGAAGCGCAATAAAATTTAAAAATGAAATTGAACAGAGAAAGTACAAAAGTTACAAATTCCTAACATCACAGAAAAAATAAAAATCTCACCTGTTCAAAAATCGAACTTCACCAGACACTAGTTTAAATTAAAATGCCACTATAGACTGCGTAGTCACCGGCGCGGAACAAGCAATGTACTCCGTGGTGAAGAGCGGACTGCCTTACTCGAGGTTATTCAAACGAGACCAAGTTGTGAATGTATTATTATTACCACTGATTGTATATGATAATAACAAGACTATACAGAACCTTGTGATTAAAGAAAAACAAGGATAATTTGATTCTGAAGCAGGATTATAATGCAGTAGAGAGATATTCATCAAGCTCTGTGTTACTTTCTTTGAATATAAAAACAAAGAATGTGTTATTCAAATATCATAAAATTATGATATTTTAAAAGTTAGATAAAATATAATAACTATATAAAATATACAGTTAAATGAAGAATTTTTTTATAATTTTCTTTATTTATTGTTAAAGATCTAAGTTTTAGATATGGATTTAATGTCTGTCAGTATTCTTTACCAGTCAACCCAAGGTGTGGTAAGTGGCACCAACATTTGTGTATTAATTCTTAAAACATTAATGTATATAAATACTGTAAATACAATTAATATAATTATACATAAGTATGAATATCAATATCAATGAAATAATACTAACTCGTAAATAACATGACATTGTTTTTATAAACACATTTACTGATATCGTAGTTATTTTTAAAAACATCTGTGTAAACGTTCTAAAGTATTTGCGAGATGAGTAAAGTGTGTTTTTTGAAACCAATTTATTCTACTTCAAATTCAAAATCATTTAGACATTTTGTTTCGAAAACGTGATTTAACATTAAGAACAAGAAACGGCGAAAGAAACTCCTAGGCACATCTTTTAAAACATACGGCGATTACAAACAAACTTGTAACCAAGGCCCGGAAAACCTGTTCATTTGATTAAGCCTTTGGAAGGGGTTAAGCCGTTCGAGTGTCACTCGTTCGTTTGGGTTAACCTTCGATCAGCTTAGCCCGTATAAGCCTTTCGAACGGGTTAACCTCAACCAACCCAAGTTGTTTGGGATAGGGTTTTGAAGGGGTTTCAGACTTGTTATTTTTAATTTGCTTAATTTAACCGCTTTGTTTAATGAAAAATAAATACAAATACTATCACGTGTAACATCAAAATCGATTGCGTTCAATAGGGAATCACCTACCGTTGAAAACCGTGGAAGGGGTTTTGATTGGGTTTTGTGTTAACTCGAATTAATCAAATGAACGGCTTAGCAACCTTTAATCGAAAATGTATAGAGTTTAAGACCGATTAATTGCGCTCAGTCCAAAACCGGTTTCCTACAAAACCTCTTGTTCGTTCGTTCGTGGTGCACCTTACTGAAAAACAGACGGTGCCCGGTCCATTAGTTACCTACCATCCTATTTAATTCCAACGGTATCCATTCATGACACTAGGATTCTTTTTCTATCAAGCACTATCCATCTAGAAATTCCGTGCAATGGGATGACGTGTTTTGGTTACAGTTTCCGAGACCCAGTTAAAAGCAGGTTCCAGGTTTCATACGTAATACCTGATGCTACATCAGTCCAGCGGCAACGCTAATATTTTGGCATTACGCGGCCCGTGCGGTCGTTTGATATCAAAATTATATTTACGCAGGTGATTCGCACGACGCCCTACGTTTACAAATCCTCTGCCTAGCATAAAATCCTCTCATTTGTGCCCTCGTTCCTTACCACCCACAACTCGCAATACAGGAATCTTAGTTCGGGGCTGTTTGTGTGTATATGTATTCTGCGTGTGTAAGTCTATTGTAAAAACTTTATAATGTTACACCTGTCACGTACAACCTGACACAGAAATGCGGAAAACACTTCCATCTTTTACATAATACCTGTATGTAAATGTAATCTTCGTGGGTTTATTGGGAAAAAGTAGTACCTAATGTAAATGGTTAGAAGAATTTCCACCACATAAAAACTCTAGTTCGTATATTACGTACCAACTTGCTTACCGTGATCAAAACTGTTTGCGTGATTTATCACGTCACGTGACAATTGCTTATGTTGCCGCGTTTGGTTAGCGCTGTCCTAAATAAAAGGATACTCGTACCATTTCTTTTTGGATGTCGTTGATAAACAATTTGATAGTGATACATCAGATTATTTAAAACAATGCCTATTATAATTTTGTTTTCATATTATGTACGTATGACGATATAGTCCGATAACCGCTCGGCTGGTTACCTTCATCTTTGTAGAAGCAGCCGTTACACCTGGCTGATAATTTTTCCCGCCTTTAATACTGGTGTTGTCACTACTGTTGCCAGTCAAAAACAATTCACTGTTATAAACGGTAGACATATATTTCATAACAAAGTGTCTCTATAAAATGTTTGCCAAAACCATGAAACGCAAATTCGTATGCGATGCCAAAAGCTTGCATGTAGTATCAGACACATAAATTCTTAGCCACAGGCATAAAAGTGCTACAAGTGTACATGTGAAATATACTTAAACATCTGTTGTATTTAAATAGAGTAATAGACTTTTTAATTCAGTTATAAACCATCCCTGCCGAACAAAGGGTTCAGATTAACATTTCCGATGGAGCACACATTAGAAATGTTTGCTCTCATATCTGGGTAATTTGTGATTAGAGTGAGACAAATGATAAGATTCGGGAGATGTTGGTTTTTGTATGTCCTAGATTTATTTTTTACAGTAGCTTGTACAGTAGTCGCTATACAATATAATGATGAGTATATTTCTGCGTGTCTGTCCGTGTGAACGTGATAATTTCAAAATCTACCGCACGGATTGCCATGCAGTTTTTACCACCGGTTTGAATAAATTGTTTACGAACGCTGCAGCTTAAAATGTCAGCAATATTATTTTTATTCATTTATAATTAAAAAAAAAAGTAGTAACGCACTTTTATCAATACACACTGCGCTAAAATAAATTAACAAACCAACCAGTTACCATGATTATACAGTCGTGATGATAATCATTTTGTTTTATACTATTTAGAGATATGTATGAATAACGTAGGTATCTACTAAGATAGACAAGATATATAGATACTTCAAGTACTACTTTTAGTACCTAATAAAAGCGTGTTAATAAGATTCTCTGATCATTTTCCTTATTACTAGGACTCGACATACAAAGTCATAATTTAAGCGGTGCATGATCATTCTGTCAACAATTGAATGTAGCTATTAAGTAAGCATTGTGCGTCGAATTTAAAACAACTTTAATATACGGAGCATTATGAATTTTGTATTTAGCGCCTGTACGTTACTTAACACAATACCTCAATATCTGTTAATGACACGAACAGATTCTTCGCCGCAGTTAGGCGTAAAAAATCTTAGTAGTTTTTTTCTAATATAAGTTAAAATATTCATCAATACCACTAACTTAAGACCGTACTCAAAACCAACGCCATGGTTTCTTAAGTAAACCAACATATGAATACCTACCGATTACATTCTGCTCGTGTAACATATGCCAGGAATTACAATTAGTAAAGTACAGAAGTGTTTAAGTTATAAAATATTAAATATGTAAAAAAATAATACTAATACTTATTCAATGTAATAATAGTAATAATTTATGCGATTATTGTTTATTCGTGAAGTCGCTAACATAAATATCTGAAACTAGCAGGCGCTTAGTTCTTTGATGTTCAAATAAAAACTTTATAAAACCTAACAATCGTTTGTGTAGAATCCTTTCGGGGAGCTCCTCAACAGATCTCAAGTCGAATCTCGAAGAGTGTTTAGGTATGCAACGAATCAAGGCGCAAATAAATTCTCTACATACAAACTATAACATTCAAGAAACCTTGGTATTGGTTGCTATGAATAACTTAATCTTATTGCAATATCATCAGTACATACTAATTTTTAAGTGATTACATATACGAACTTGTCACTCTGTTTCGGGACCAAACTGTTGGGATTGCAAAGTAACTTCCCTAACATTCCCTTCTTTCTTCTTTATTGACCGACAACACATTTGTGGTGCTTTTGGTGTTACTAGCGTCCATGGGCAGGTCTGCTCGTTTATCGGCTATTTACATTACAAAAAAAAATCTAGAATTCCTTACCAAAATCTCAAATGTCCACATTCAGCGATTTAGATGGTAGGTTAATATATAAATCAGTTAGTATATTTTTTATATGTATACATACAATACAATACGATCTATCCTGTTTAAAGCCTTCAGCACAAGCTCAACATCAACAACGGTCGATTGGTAAGGATTGCGATCATATATTTTATAGTTATACACTTAGAAACAGAGATATATACTTAGAAATAAAATTGAAAAAATCTTTTCTACCATACAAATCTGTAGCAACTGTTTGTCTATACATTCCATTTTTTTGTTAAATTTCATGATAAATATTCGTTTTATGACTCAATGACAACAATTTGATCATTTTGATACTTTTTGCTCGGCAGTCTATCACTATGTCGCATTATAACTCGAGAACGGCTTGACGGATCTTAATGAAAATTGGTACGTAGTGGGAACACATGATTGGGCAGACGCATATGCTAGGCTACATAAAATATCAGTAAACCTAATAACGTCTAATCAAGGCAAAAAGATAAGATTTTGAATAGCCATGTACATATGTTTTTTTTTTCAACCCGAAGTCGGAGGGGCTGCTAGTCTATCTATATGTCGGCGATGCCAGTCGTTTCAGCAGCATTGTCGAACATAGCGTGGGCGTATAATCGTTTAACACTTTTAATAAATTGTTAACAAACACTTTACACCGGGCAAACGAAACAAGTAACAGTTCCCAGTGCGGAGGAACCGATCTCTTCGACCGCAGAATGTAAACTGTGTCTCCATCCGGCGTCACTCCACTAGCTAGGCTCTGTTGTAGCACGATGTTAGCCGAGTATCGACGTCATCGCGGCAGTGCTGCCATCACTCGGATATCGTGCCGAGTTTCGTTTCACGTCTATACTAATGTCCATCTCCGACACACACACACATATGTAAACGAATGTTTGTCTGTATGTCCTTTATAGAATCGTAAACTATGCATTTGATCATGTGATGATCTTTAGCAAAATTGTTGTGCATGAGCCCACGAAGGTTTCTGAGTTGGTACGACCAATTTTCGACAGATGGCGCCACTGTTTACTTTTTTACTGGTTGGTGGCGTAGCAACGCGCGCAGGGTACAGCTAGTAGTAGATAAAAAGTAAAGGTGCCGCAAACCGCACGACTAAGACTATACAACTGGAGAATTTCAAACACGGAACTGTTAAATAATGTCACAATAGTAAACGCCTATAAATTTAAATTTGCTGGTAGACCCAAAAATATGATTACATTTTTGTCGGCTGTGAAGAACACCCTATGACGTCACAAAACTGCCTGGCCGGCGGCGGCGCCCGTGAAATATGATAGCCATCTCTGAACAAATTACCAACCGTCGACATAGAATTGCGTGACGCTGAATGTGGTTCGACTCAATAAGGTTTTGATTAAAACATTCTCATCGTGCACCATTGTCTTAGTCAAATGTGAGGCAAATCAGATACCACGGTACTAAATTATTGCAGGATACGAGGTTCTACAAATAACGGAGAAGGGTTGAATATATGCAGTGTATTTGAGTGAAGATCCCGTAGCCCAGTTGGTAGTGACCCTGCCTGCCGAGTTAGGGGTCCCGGGTTCGACTCAGGGGCAGTCATTTATGTGACAGATAATGTTTGTACTCGGGTCGTGTGTGTTTGAGATGTCATGGTTGTGTGTGTCCATGGCATCCGCTACACAGGGAATCCTAGTTCGGCGGTGTTAGTGAACCTTTATTTATTATTATGAAATATTGTTTATTAAAAAAATACACACTCAAATCCTGGCAAAGTCACTATCTATTAACGTATGAAGGTTTTCAAGATAAAGCATAACGTGTGTTTAATTGATACTGAATCATTATTACCAAATGTAACATAAATATTATTATTTAATATAACACGTATTATTTCATGTAACACATATTACTTAATACATGTTACAGTATTCATGTAATGTCATATAATTAATGTACCTTTACTGGGTCAGTGATTCCCAAACTATTTTGGGCATGAGACCCCTTTTTCAAAATAAAGTACTATCTCAAATCCCCATAGCCCATTCACTTAAAAAATCCACCGCATTCCACTTACTTATAACAGTCTAAAAAAACAAAACACGTAACATTACTAGTGTCGATTTTTAAAACTTGCCGACCCCCAAAATCAGTTATCTTTTATGTCGACCCCTAGGAAAGCGATTTCGACCCCCAGGGGTCGATATCGGCACTTTGGGAATCTCTGCACTAGGGCATTTAGCTACACGCAATAGATAATTAAATTGCTTCACCGATCTGCTCCAAACGGATTAGTGGTCTATAGGTTAGACTAATTTTAATAACAACTCCAGTGCAAGTTCTAAAGGGAGCCACAGAGATACCTCAAAGAGACTATTTAAAATGCATTTAAATTGCTCGGTCAATATAATCTGTGAGTTTATTCAGAAAAATTAAGGAAATTTCACTCAAGAATAGAATGTCAATATGAGGCAAAACTAATGAAATTCCAATAAACGCCGACAATACCGACACTGGCGATATCTAGAGACCGACGCAGAGCGCATAATAAAATAAATCCAACTTCACCGCTTTACTCTTTTTTTAAAACTAATATTGAACAATAAAACCTCAATCTACAAAGGAAAATACCAGTAAATAAGAATGCAGATTTATATGAAGAGTATAATACGTTTTATATTCCTGTGTCAATTGAACGATTTCCAAGATAAATTTTAGAATGACATTCTTAATAGAGGTCCTAATATAGTTTGACTTTTTATTTTCCACTGTGAATGTTTTATACGATCGAAAAAGATTATTTTAATTTTTGTTAAGATCATCCTGAAACTACACGCTCCGTGATGTTTTGTTTAATACTACTCTGTTAGCGTGGGTAATATTATGACAAATACAACGTTTCACAGTGACTTCCATCTCCCTGTTTCTTACAATATAACTAGTACCTTTACTTTTGGACAAATCTACCATGATTACGTAAATAAAATGCGTTGTTAAAATACCTAATGAGGATACTTTAACGTTAAACGCTCCCTTAATTACCTATTACTCCAAAACAATTCGGTTTGTAGACGGTGAGTCATTACATTCTTGTTGTTTATCAGCTACTTACCGGGCATTTATTTAAATAATTATTTCATCGTTTATTGGCAGAACAATATACGTGACGTGCATTGCAGTCATTTTTATAGTAAACCAATTGTATACCTACGACGCGCTGCTTACAAAGTTTTCCTTGTTTCGACACGCGTTAATATGGAATTTATGTGTGGTCGCAGTGAGTCCCGCCTTACGATTAGCTTATATTGTTATAATATATTTTTCAATTATCATTTCGAGCCCTCCTATTATAAAAACTACGTATGTAGTGACTTGCGGAATTATATTTTTTAAATTACCCAAGTAGTCCTAATGCTGTGAAATAATTATAATACACAAAATGATATGAAAGTAGATAAAATGAACAAACCTTGCTGTTTCGACATCAATCATTTACCTTATTTTTCCTATAGCTTAAACGTCGTTATTGAGTTTAGTTATATGATTTATAATACTTCCCAAATGACATGTGTGTTTTAAAATTATAGCAGCTGCATAAGTTGTACTACGATATTAAGTAAAGCCGAATTGCTGAGTGTAAAGTAAATTATTATTCTATCAATAAACTACTCTCTCCTCTCGCAATGAGAAATGTTCACGTCGTAGTCCAAATACCTAATAAAAAATGAAAAACCATAATAAAAAAGCGGTAAAATATTTAATATGATATTTAAATAATCAGAATAATTATGCCACATGTTCAATGCGATCCTTATTATGATTGTTGCTTTTCGTTGTACAACCTTTTTTTTTGACGAGGGGGACACCTTCAAAAGGTACCCGGTGGCGGGGGGGCGACGCCGGGGTATATGGGATTTTTACCGCACTAAAACCCCCCGGTGGCTTTCCTCGGCGCTGTGATAGAACTGCGGGATCTCCAACGAAACACAACCGGAGTCCTATGAGCGCGTGCCCCGCCGGTCTCTGCTCGGGGTGACGAACTACACCCCTTGCTTCCTGGTGTTACGCCGGTATGCGACCACGCATACGGACGTCCTTCCCGGGGTCGTTGGCTGAACGGTTCGGGATCCCACCCTAGCCGCCCACGACCCCGGAAGCCCCCTTTTAATCGCCTCTTACGACAGGCAGGGGATACCGTGGCCCTATTCTGGTCCCGGGCTACAGGGACATTCGTTGTACAACCTATTCATATTTTCTAATCACCTACTGTATTTATTTGTTAACAAGCATAAAGAAAATAACTATAAATCATCCTTTATCAAAATCTCTTAACATTGCTTCGCCCATGTTTTGTTGTTTTGATCCTATCGTTGCATACTTTCGTTTGAAAATAAAATTAAATTAAATATTTTTGAAAACATACAAAGGGCGCTAGTATTCTTTTTAAATTTCAATAAGTTCAATAACTTTGAAAACAGGCGATGTTAACATGCTGCATACTGTAAACTGTAGCTTACGAATTATTGACAACAAATATAAAGACCATCGCCAGAACAGCTTTACATTACTATGACGGCACCTCGATTTTACTACAATCGTACAATAATTACCATCCAAAATATTGTACACAGCGTAAAAATTATGATGAAATTTTTAAACAATGTCATATTATAACTGAATCCAATAAACTAATGTCAAACACGTTGCCGCCTAAAACCACTGTGGATGTGACACTGACATTTGTCTCTATTTTCCTTACCCTCGGTTACTATTTTTTCCTTCTAAAGTTTGCAGCTATCACTTCGCTATTTACCATTATTAAGGAATTGGAGACTAAATAGAAGCCTTGCAATCAGATATAAATATACTATTTACTAAAGGTCTATGTACCAAATTTATTGCTCGTATTTGATTGGCTCGTATTTATGTGTAATATAAACCTATAAATACAGTGTTGTAATGAAAATTTTATATCCATAAATTGTACAATTACTAATAAAAAGGGGCATAACGTACGAACCTACTTGCTGTACTTAGCAGGGGCGCTGCTATGCGCCAGATAAGGCTAACATCACTCACCATTTTCAAAATATGCAACCTCACGCATGCGGTATGCGATTACAACGGTTGCCTACATCCTGTGTTGTGATAAAGCAAAATTCTGCGTGTTCAGACGCTTACCTGAGTAGCTAGATAATTATTTCTGCAGCATTATATAACTAACGTAATTAAAACATACCTATTTATTTTAATAGCCAGGCGCTACGAATCTTATGTGACAGGGAAGCTTTTTGTTTGTTTGGTTTAATCACCCGTTGCCCTTCCTTGGCGAAGTACTTTGCGTTTTCATTTACAATTCGTGCTGAGAATTAAAATTTCTTGCCCATGTCGGAGTTCTGTGTTTTTATTTTATGAGCATCTTCAAAACAAGACCATCCTCGGTTTTCCTTATATGTTCAGTTACTGTCACGTGGCACTGTAGTTAAAGCATTAAGTTATAAATGTCTAGTTTAACTAACACGTTGATTTGCGACTACCTCTCGCGTAGTCAATGATTGAAAATTATGTCGACTCCCAGAAATATTTTTAATATGCACCCTTTACTCTGAATACAACTGCTAATAGCAGGGTAATGGAGTGCACCTCAGTTTTATACAATTATTAGGATGCCTAAAGCCTACCGCTCTTACGCGACCGTGACTGTGATCATTTTAAATCAACGTCACGCCGATACGTAGATTGAGAGGAACCACCCCAACACACCAGGCAATTGCATTATACAGTTCACTAAGTGTGCATAGACCGAACAACTAACATTATATTACACGTGTAATGTGTATATACATAACATTAAGTATCTTGAGTAACTTTGGTGTCTAGTCTTACAGTGTTGGAGTTACCTACACTTACAATACGGATCCATTTCAGTTCAGTTCTCAGAAGAAATAAAATGCATTTGTGACCGACTCGAAACGGAACAGTAGCTCTATATATAAAGTAACCAGATGAGCCGTGTAACCATACTGGACTTTCATTCATTTAAAAAAACTCAATTAAATTTAAAAAAAAAACTAAAACAGTTAATGAATACGCACACGTTCTTACCTGTAAAAACGTTCGGCTGAATCAAGTCAATCGTAGTTTCATGTTCGCCTTCCATAGTATAATTTATTGAATTTATGTATGAATAGTGGTATTTTTATTGTTTTAATTAAGCCTATTGCTAAATAAAATGTTTAAAATCTGAAAACGATATTATTAGCATATTGTTGTGACAATTAGAAAAAATAACCAACACCGTAATAAAAGTAATAATTATCACTGAAACACAAACATTATTAAACTGTTACTCACTGTGCGTAAGACACCGGGAGGGTTATATTATGTTCGCGATAATCAATGAAATTGGCATTGAAAGCAATGCTCAACACTTAGACGTCTACAATAACTAATAGCACAGACTAAGGAGGGAAGAGAATACAACAAAGATTAGTCAGGCGGAATATGTATGGAGTGAAGATTGACAAACCGACGTCAGTTGAACTAAAATCAATACATTCAGTACCAATTTCAGTCGTTCATAATCACAGATTTAATATAATAGTAACTCTATGTTCATAATACTGTACTGATGTTAAAGAAACATTTTATTGCTATTTTACATTATGATTTGTAAATTAGTTTGTATTAGGTTTTATAATCCAAAAGCGCTGTACTTGTACTTCTGTTATTGATCTCTTTTTGGTGCCATAGATATTGTCCAAATAACCCAAAATGACGTAAATAAAAAATAAATAAAACGTCATTATAAGAATATTTTTCACTCGTGACTCATTTTTGATCGGTCATGTAGATATGATAGATTTTTTTTTTTTTGGTAGTATAGAAAGCTTTATGAAAGAATATCGTCTGCTGAATGTTGTTTACAATAAATTAAAGGTTTCCATGTTTATGTAACGAAATGTTCTTAGGCATGGCTTAAAATACTAAAATAATTTATTGTAGAGTCCGTTTGAAGTTCTTGACCGACATTACAAGATTACAACTAAGGGAATTGAAGTTAACTGATGTATAGTCTATATTTATATCTGTTTATAGTCTACAAATTCATTCTACATTCTTCTATCTTGTTTTATTTGACATATAGAGTAACGTTTAAGAATCGTTCGAAGAACCATATGTAGAAACATAAGTATGTACTTAGTTGAAATTAGTTCGGTTATATTTATTGCAGAAAATGTTATATTTAATGATAAGATAGTTTTTTCTTTTTTATTAACTGCATAAATTTATACTATTTACTTATTTAAATATATCTGTTAAGAACTAATCATTAACTCATTTTATTAAACTTATTCTTAAATGTCAACTGTCAAGAATCCAGTGAAACCATCCAAACCTTCCTACATAGATCAATATTATTTGTTTGTTGCGCAATTCTGATTCTGAATGAACTTGATAAAATAACTACAGCAGAAACACGGTCACAAAATAACTGAAGCGATGACTAACAACAACTTCATGGATAGAATAAAATTATTTTTCGGGTTGCGACAGGAACCTCCGAGAAACGATTTTCGCAATCCAATATGGGGCACCGACGATGAAGATGAGGGAGATGACCTTTATTCACGTTCTCATATAGACATCTACAGCGATCCTGTAATGTTACATCGTGAAATAACTAAACAAGTACAGGATATATTCCGGTCTTTCGGCAATGTGTTCGGTGAAATGAGCTCCTTCTTCGACGAAGTCAGGCCCGGAAGTGTAATGGAAGTACCTACGGAGCCCGAGAATTTCAACAACAACAATATCCGAGACTACTATCTGAAACCAGGCTACCAACACGATAGGCCCGAATTGCACAAGGATGTTGACTTAGATGGTAAGATATCCTCTAACGACATTTCAGGACTATTAAAACATAAGGAGGATGGGCATGGACAGCTTGCCCCAGTCCCTCATTTCAACGGCGACTTGGTGCCTGGCAGGTCATTCTGTCAAACGATAATAACGACAAGTGTGACTAAACCTGATGGCACAGTAGAAACTCGGCGAATTGTTAAAAAGGGACATGATGTTGTCGAGGAGACAGTGACTACGACGGAACCTCATCCTCCTAACAATCTCAGTCCCATTTCAACTACACTCTCATCCCTGTCATCTTTACTCAGAAATTTCTATTAATTACTTTGTGTTAATAAGAGATTACAGTTGTAGGACTTGTATGATAATTTATTACCTATATAAACTTCAAATTACATTCTTACCTTTAGTTATATTAATCCAACACTAGCGCATGTATAGAAATGGTAACAATGGGTAAATACCATTTGTAATTCTGTAAGTAACAGTAACTAAATTTAAGGCTTCATCTGGATTGGAAAATGTATTTAGTAATATAGAGCTTAGGTTCCTTGTAATACTTGTAGTAATTTAATTATCAGAATATTTTTTGAACTCAAAATTAACACATCCCTGGAAATATGAGGCTGTTTTAGTTTTTATTTTAATTGATATTTTAAAGTTTTCCAAATGGATGTTATAGTTAATTTATATGATAATTTATTGTTAGTACATAATCATACAGGCACATAGTAAATTAACTAACATTGTCATTTTATATTTCTTCTTATTATCCATTAAAAATATGCAAAATACTGTTATTCTAATACATCATTGAGTCATTTAAATAAAGATAATTTACAAATAAATATTATAGCTTTTTATTTTATACTAGCGACCCATACTGGCATTACATGTGTTCAAATGAGTAAGAAACAAAATCTGCAGTGTGCTTAACAATGTCACATTTTTGTATTGAATCAAAGGCTTCGGAGGATGCTCTGTTTCAGAGTGAAACACATGTTGGTGATGGTATGTATGTTGGTATATACTTTTATTTATCATAATTGCATGTTTTTCTGTGTGGAAGAGAGGGAGGTACTATGCATATATAGAAGTATATACTACATACATTGTGCTAGCAGATTGTTGCAAAGTAAATCAATACTAATTTAATAACAATAAATTGCCACAAAGCAACGCCTGATACTATCAAATTGTATTGAATTTTTCCCCAAACGTCTGACTTGTGTTATATTCTCCAAATATTTATTTCATACAAACCTTGTCTTACATGTCAAACACATCACAAAAACAATTGCTAAATCGGTCAAGCCATTCGCAAGTGATGATCTAAATGACGATGATGACATAAATGCAACATTTGTTTATTTATATTCATGTTTATATTGAATATTCCTTAGATGGCACAATTTTTACACTTTAAAATGTTTCTTTATTTTACTACGAAACCCCGTATTTTTCATGTTCATAATGAAGAATCTACATAAATCTTTAAATGCTTATTGGTAAATAAAACTATGCGTATTACCTGCAATACTTTCTTTTTATGTTAAACCCCTGTTTCTTCACTTCAACTTTTAACTTGACTTAAATGTAAATAAAGAATATTATTTATATTCTATAACTGTCAATTGCTAAAGGAAATGTACATCAATTACAGAAATATAAAATAGAGATAAAAATATCTTTTAATATCACTGACATCAACTTTATAATTAGCACTTCAAATAAATTCAAAGACCAAGCTCAGAATCAATATCATGATCCACATGAAAGCTATCATTGTAAACAAAACTATATCCTGGTACATTACGTGTAAATTATACAAACAACATTGTTACGAAGGTTCTCGAAGGGTCGGCCGAAAAGAGAGGGGCATTCAAATTTCGTATACGAAAGCGAAGAGTTCTCAAAGTGATAGACATAAACGAAAACTGATTTTTGGGGTCGACAAGGTTTAAAAATCGAACCTTGCTAATTAACCCAAGTTCGTATTTGAAACTTTCAAAATATCGTATAAGTTGTGTTACGTGTTTCGTTTTTTTTTAGGCTTTTGGAGTCGTCATAAATGAAAACTGATTTTGGAGGTCGACGAGGTCTAAAAATCATCTAGTAATGTTACGTATTTTGTTTTTTTCGCATTTATAAGTTAGTGAATAGCGATGGATTTTTAAAGTAATTGAGCTATTGAGATCTGAGTTATCACTCCATTTTGGGAAATGGTTCTCTTGCTCAAAATAGTTTGGGAGTCTCCGCCTGCGATCAACGTTTGCGACTGCAACTGTCGAAATGAAATACAGACTCTGCGGAACTAATTTGGCATTTTCACGAACCTGTGTATCGTGACATTTGTTATGTTACACTTGTAGGCATAAATGTTTTTCGTTGGTCTTACTGACAATGCAGTATAAAAATAAAAGCAAAATATGAATACAACTCATTTATTTTCAGTCCTGTGATTCTGCGTGCGAGGAAAAACGCGCTTTTCTTGTAACAGTAAATCTTACATCTAAATCGAACATTTACCGATCGATCAGTAATATATTCAAAATAATAAATACCTAATTTATTGCTACACTTAATAATTTATCTAATTTATTAATATCTATGTCCTACTGGAAAGAGCTAGGGCCATCGTTACAGCAAAAATTAAGAGTCGCTCTCGGAATGTACACACATTTCAAAATTGCTCACCAATAACCCTTATATATAAAAAGTCAATTGGACCAATAGATATCATCATTACCTTACTTTATTCCATGTTGGACTAATATTAATGAAAGTATACAATTCGAAAGGCGGCCTTATCGCTCGGCAATGATTTGTTCTAAACCTATATTGAGTGACAGTGATTCTGAAGAAACGTGCAATAGGAATATTTAAAAGGCAGAGCATAGATAACATAGAAAGTAAGGCGGGATAGGTGCGATAAAAATGGTGGCAACAAAATAACATATTGTAAACGAGCTAGAAAACGCTGAGAAATTATAATACCTGGACTAGGCTTACTGTGCTACTTCTCAAAGAAGAAAAGTGTGTGTTCTCGAAACTCGCAGATCAAGTCATTCCTGATTTCGTGGTCAAACGAATGTAATTATGATGTGTGAGATTTGACAATTACCTTAAGTAATGTGACAAATGCTGTTGAAGTTTAATCATTATCTTTATAACCTAAATTGTCCCTCTGGCAGGCTTGGGTCTCCTTTCACAATGAGAGGGGTTAATAGCCCTTAAGCCTTAAGCTTAGCCATAGCCCACCACGCTGGTCAAATGTGATTTGGCATACTTCAAACATATTTAAGAATATTACGAAGAACCCTCTCTGTGTGCAAGTTTCCTTACCATGTTTTCCGTCATTCGGTCAAGTGATAATTTATTTTTAATACGAATATATTTTGAAAAATTAGAGGTGTGCGCAGAATTCGCACTCGAGACTCACGTGCGGAAGATCCACGTTCGAACCACCAGACTACCACTGCTCATTGTTATTACTTAACATTGTTCATGTTAAATAGGTAAGGTAAACCAATACGGTAATTGACGTCTCCGAGTGCGACTGTAACAGGAATACGAATTGCTAGTAATTGCAATAGCAAGCGTCACGGGTGTTGCTTTTGATCCACGTCATGTACCGGTTGACGCGGGTGTACACCCCGGGCCTTTCGGGGCGTGCGCACCCCTCGCCCCAAGACACGACACCTGGAGAGAAGAATTGATTGATAGTTCTAAATGGAGAAATAATTCAAGCATCTTTGCTATAGTAAAGTTGTATCGAACATGTCCGAACCAATTATGTCTATGATAGATTGAAACTTGAAAGAAAATTATAACAATGATCAATATTTAATATTAGGTACGTACTGATAACTAACTATATAAAACTATGTATTTGTAGTATACGGGTTTGAGTTACAACCGTCACCACTAGAGAGAGCTATTTCGAATGAACTGATTATCGTAGTGATAATCATTTTTGTATATACCTTATCTATACTATATCTACGGTCTGTAAATTAATGAACTAAATTTATTTATTATTAATTATTATATAATATGTCCCCAATTGAATGCAATCAATATGTAAGGTAATTCTTAAGCTGTATTTATGTGACATTTTTGAAGCATTAAAAAGTTATGTTCATAAAAGCACTGAAACTTATTTGGTGTGATCAAAAAAAAATCTTATTAATTAATAACGGCCCCTTCCGACTTCGTTCGGGTTTAACAAATAATTATATATGTATACATAATTATCCAAATTATTTGTTTTTTGCCTTCATTAAACGTCATTAGGTTTACAGATATTTTATACAGCCTATTTCGAAACAATTAACAAGTCTATTATAACTTAACAGAGTCCTTTACTCGTATGATTTGAACATACCGACTTCCTGGTACTGCTCAGTGGTCCCGTTGAGCACGTGCAGGGGACCGCCGGAGTCCCCCTGGCAGGCGTCCTTGCCTCCCTCGCCGGCACACAGCATATTGTCTGTGATGCGCTGTTTGTACGCAGTCTTGCGGCAATCCTCGTTCGATATTATTGGAACGTGTACCTGAAAAGTAAGAAGATTAATTGATTATAATACGACGTGAAATTAATAAAAATAATTACTATATATAACGAGCCAGTACGCGTTTACTTTACCTTCCTGCAGAATATTTCCCACTTCCGTACTTCAGGGGAATGATTCAGCGGTCAAATTGATCGCAATCGTTCGGTATGCCAGAAACAAGAAGGTAGCTCACTGATTGGACCTTCAAGATCAATTCAAACAATAGAATCCAGCCACAAATTCCTCCGCCAATTGGCACTGAAGCAGTGTGTTGGATTACGCTTCTGGCCTTCTGTAACCATTTTTCGATTCTTCGAAGTTCAATGTGTTCACACTTACAAATGAAGCATTAGCACAAATATAAGTGGTACTTTTCAATATTCCATCATCTCCGGCCTTTAATCAATTTGACTAAACTTCGAATAGGCCTATGGTACTTGTTTGAAACTGGTTATTTCACGAGGATGTTCATGAATAGCTGTTACCGTGTTATCATTACTTATTACATTAGTAAGTTTTATTAAACAGTACGCAGACAGCATGAAATTGGCTGATGACTATTTCCATAAATTGTAAAATCAAACCTCTTGAAGAGTGCTCGAAACTGAACCACCTTCCTCAGTCGTACCCCACCCAGCAACCACACCGGTGCAGTTCACGTACGCTTTACCGACGTCAGGCAGGCAAACGGGACGTGGTCCGACGTCGATATCTTCTGTAGGTTCATCGGACTTAATTCTCTTCACGGCGCTACTGAGGTCAACCTGTGTAGAACGAATGGTAAATAGAATTCAATCCGACCTCGTAGCCCAGTTGGTAGGGACTCTGTCTGCCGTGTAGGGGTCTCATGTTCGTGAACGGCCAGGGTAAATATTTACCCACCTCGCAAGTTTATTAACTCGGTCTGTCTTATCTTACCTCGATCCTTGATTACTCCAAGCCCTAAGTAATCGTTCAGTTACTGATAATTATAAAGTATAAGTTATATTGCAAATTAATTGCGTGAAAAGTAACAGTAAGAGAGAAGCGTGATATTTTAATATTTAAATTTACCCTTTTATCCAGTTTTAGCAGGGCGATGTCGTTGTCATAAGTGCCAGGATTGTATCGAAGATGGCGGATAATTTGTGCCACCTTTCGGTCAATAATCTGGGTTTCATTGGCTATGGATCGGTCGTGTTCTAACAAACGAATGGTCATCTTCTCCTTGCGGAACCTGAAATTAATAGGATATCTATAGAAGGATCAAGATAAAAGTAAAAGTAAGGTTCAACCTAAGCCTCAGTTTTTTAACTATTAATGTAATACGTTGCAAATGAAATAGCAGACAATAACAAAACTTTCCTTACTGAAGAAACACAGAGTCCTTTGGCTCCATGCTCTTCAAAGAAGATCCTATTAGTTTAGAGGAATACATTACTTGCGCGTGAATTTCACCTGCTTTGCTGATGACAAAAGCTAAATATAACATAAAAGCATCCATTGGGAAGACACCTTAAAATTTCGCTGAAGAGACAAACGTGTTTTTATAACAAATCTTGAACCTATCCCATTTGTTCTGCATACCAATTGCTCCCCCAATATGAGTGTTGTTAAAGACAAGGTAAAATAAAATTTTAAATTACACTAGCATATTTGAAATATGTATGTGTAGTGCATGACCACGTAATGCACCTAACTTACCCAGAAGTACAATGAGCAGCGGTGAGGACATACAAATCGTTGATAAGCGAACCAGCGCAGTAAAATCGTCCACCGTACATTAGGACCGCGATCCAAGGGAATTCCAACTTCTTTGTCTCTTGTCCACCGACGATGCGACGCCGAGTTCGAGGGATACCGCATTCTGGAAACAGGTCACACACAGGTTAATTGGAACAGTATTTTAACGTTCTCATAACAAAAACACCACAAGAATCTCTTTGGGAATTATAAATTTTTAGTAACCTGAATGAGCTTGTACACGTCACGTATTTAAAAACATTTTAAAGAAGTCAAAAATAACATTCCAAGTAGAGGCGAATATGACAATGATGATATGTGTTCCTTGTAAAAAAAATCGAAAGGTTTAAAAATTTTATCAATTACAATATGTCGCAGTTCGTCTATTAGAAAAGTTAGAATAATAATAATGAATATAAATACATTCACATCACTGCACTAGGATTTTCTATTTCACACATAGAATCTGAAACACATATTTATTACACTGCCAAGACCCGAGACCTAACATTAATTTATCTCTCAAATGTCAAACCAAAAACGAACCCTAGCAAGCAGATCCAATATAAAGCAATCGAAGCATCTGGATCTGCATGTTATTTTCAACATATCCAGTAAACAATTTGTACTAACGACAAGCAGGACAGTTTTCTGGTGGATCCTGAACAGGCACACTGGGGGTCGTAGACGTGGTTAACCAACCGTTGATCCAGTCTATGAGTCCTTTCTCCTGTCCTAAGCCGTCATCCATCTTGACTGTGGACTGGCAGTAGGCCATGCTCACTACACACATCAGGACTAGTCGCCGCTTCATAACTGGTCTGTAATATTTAAACGAATAAAATTATAATTCAAACTTTACTGCAAGAATTTTAAATTCAATGTTGGCCAGCGTACTGCTTCTCCTGAGGATTGGGTTTATTTTATAGTTTGTGCTTAACTTATACCAAGGCGGGGCATACGCGTACGTGGCTCTGCAGCACATAATTTTAGGATATCACCAAAGCGGGCGGTCATGTGTCGTACAGGTTTATAATTCAGTAATATCATAGATTAAACTCACAACTGACTTCATTGATACCACACCACAGTGATAATAACAAATAATAAGAAGGTAATTCAGTTAATATAAACTTTGACTTTAGTTAAAATCAAGACTATAATTAGAAGTAAATAATTAAAAATTATTAAGTATTCAACAATCTTCAATTGGTACATGGTAACACAATATATGTAGATAAGGACACGACATTATTTAGATATAATTTTAATATTTGATTAAATGTTAGAAATACTTATTTCCCTAGAAGTCTTATAACCTTAAAGTAACCGAGCATAATAACGTAACTGAAATCGCTGGTGACAGTTCACTCATTAGTTATGAGACAGAAAAAGTGTAATGTAATATACATAAATTTTTAATTTGCGTAGGTACCATAATTTTAGGTTTTCAAAACCTATTCAAAAACAATATAGTTTACCCTATTTTATCGTATCTTATCTAAAGTCGAAAACAAAAATTATAACTACGACTACGTTTTAATTGAAACATGACTACTTAAAAATTCTACTCGGTAGTGTACACCTACATCTAAATATTTTAGGTTTAATTTATCAAAAGTTTCATGTCATGAACACGACAATGGAAATGCTTGTAAACTATCTGTCAAATGCGGATCGGTAGACTACATTTAAAAATAATTCGTTAAGCTACTTGGTATCTCATCACAGCTTAAATACCACGTTTATACGGTAACCCACTTACATTCCCCCACTATGATTCCCTGTGTTACGGGTGGCATGAATATACAAAAACAAGAAATCACAAACCGCCAAGACCCGAGAACTAATGTTTCTCTGTCACATAACTATCTGAAGTCGAACCCAGGGCCCTTAGTTCAACACATTTATGACCAACTGACTTGAGGTTCGAGGTTTTTGCCATGACCAATCAATATTTGCGTATCAAGAGAAAACTTTCTAAATCTCGTCTTGTCAAAAAATACAAAATACATCGTATAAAGTTGCTTTCCTGCTGAGCAGACACGACACTACTCATCCTTGATATCAAATTTATTATAAAATTGTAAAGTACTATGTCCTTAACTTAACAAGCCTCATAATACAGGAGCAACAACCGTTATGCAGTAAAAAGTCATAACGACACAGAATTCCATACATTAGCGCCCAAACCTTACATTTACCAATGTCATGGCGTTAACGAAACGTAAATTTTATATTATTGCGCGGAACACGTTTTACTGAATCAAGGACATGGCGCACCGGTAAAAAGCTGGTCCTATATCATCAGAGTACCGCTACGTCGATCACTCATCTCATCAACGCTATTAGCATATTCATAATGTTTTTGCATATGCGAAATTAGTTCCGAAGTTATGAGGTCTACGAGTTGAATATATGTACATACTGAGATAAGAAAGTTTTTGCTCGTTACTTGATGTTAATCATAAATCAGCGCTTTTATGGCAAGGAAAAAATTGTGATGTAAATATACTCTCTACAATTGAGGTAGGTGTACTGTTCATCTATGCAGTATTCAATGAAAATACTAACAATAAGTCGTTTTGTTTTATAAGATGAATCATTATCTGGATTATTGGATAATTAATACTAGGCTCCAACTCCAAAGAAACAATGCCGTCTCCAAACTTAAATTGTTATTTTTTTTTTCAGTAAGATATTGATCAACAATGCTATGTAACTAAAACAGCCACATCCGACTAACCAAAAAAAAGTCAGTTAAAAACTACAATTAAATAACATTATCCTATGCCGCCTTTAAAAATATTTATGCATTGATGAATTATTAATAACTTCAGCTTTTGAATGTCGCATGAGCTTTTTCTTTGGAAGTACATACTACATAGTCAACAGAGCACGTGAATGTTTTGTAAATAAACGCCCTTGAGTCATGCTAATGAATTATCAATTATCGTTTCGTTTGCTATGAATCGCCCAATAGACAGTAATTCAACTTACGTTTCAATTGTATTGTAAATTATCGTATGCTTCTATCAGACTAATAAGTTAATTTCCGATTCGAATAGTAAAAATAGTTCGCAGAACTGCAAAGGACGGTTCTCAACTTTTATCCATTATATTTTCCAAGGTTTGGATAGGTTTAGAAATAAAAAGAAAGTTAAATGTTTCTTAAATTTGAACCCTAAATGAGGTGTCCTTTGAGACATAGCTGGGGCTAGTTAGACCGTAAAATGATTAAACTCTTTTTTTTCCAATTCAATCGTTAATGTAAATAAACTACGAATTATGTAAGCTCGAGACAAGACGAGCAATAAATGATTAAGAAGCCAACCAGAGAATATTGGGGCGTATTGATTCATCTTCCCCATTATTCCAGCGTATTCATTCCTTGATTACAAGGTAGCAAGAAGCTGATCCTGTGCGTGAACGGCATACTAACGTTTTGAATCGGTCTTGTTATGCGGTTTGCATCGCCGCGGGTCGCTACGACTAGTTCGAGGCGATAGAGAGTTGCGTGTTTTCCTGTTCCCCTATAATAAACTTGATGGAATAGAAAGTAGTTCAATTAATAAGCATAACAAAGATAACAAGTTTGAATTAGGAAGGCGCCAATTTGTCAATACATTAAAACGTAAATGGAAAAATTTTCAAGGTGGCACCGCACTGACCTCTTGATAGACGACCAAAGGATTTCATATGATAAAACAACTCAAAAAGCAACAATTTATTCCCTTTTTAAAATTGGATGTATATGTTTAAAAATATAATTATAACATAGGGTCGTTTTTTTTTACAACGGAATGTTGATCCCTTGTCACTTAGAATATTATACCGTATTTCTGTTAAATGAAGTAAATATACGCAAGGGTATTTATAAAATCAGATACGGTTGTTCATGCCAAATGAAGGTCACACATAAAAATATAATATAAAAAACATTAACCCGCATTACAAATTTTAATGTACTTTCGTTTGAGAATGGAGTTAAAATGAGGGCGCGATTTATCATTTTCATTATTATTTGTAGGATTAAATCTACATGATACTTTCACGAGGATTGTTTTATAAAAAAATATATCAATTTGTGTTAACTTTAACAGTATTATATACGTACAATACTAGCGGTGTAGTTACTTTTAAAACGTCAAATTAATAAAATAGTATTTGTGTATTACAATCACAAACAAAAGAACTTTGATTTCGATTTTATTTCAAATTTGGTTTCAAATCCAACGACTCAGCTACGTACCTATTATGGAAACGCTCGAGCAAGGATTTTCCACACGCGCACTTCACTTGGAGGACACTTCATCAAATATTGTTTAAAATAACGTATTACACCGGCGAAACGGTCGCCAGTTGATAAAGGAAAACGAGTGACCAGTCTCAGTGCGTATTCGCCTCGGATTGAAGAGAGAAAGAGAAAGAACTATCTCCACTTTCACACGGTCTGCTCCACTTAGTCCTGGCAGCAACGCCTCCGATGTGCAACCTCCTGTCGCCCGTACCCCAGTTATATGTCGCCTAGAATCAACGCAAAACATTCCATAACAGTTACAAGGTAATTTGAGTTGAATTATTATCTGTTAATGGTGTAATTATTGCCATTTTTGCATCCATGAGGGACCCTAATGGCTCTCGCATGCGCTGGATTCACGAGAATCATTCTATTCGATGCATATGTACCTAATTTATGTCGCTTCATTATACTTGGAATAATTATGTAGGTATCACAAAGTGACAAATCATACAAATTTGCTATTTTTATCCGTTACGAAGCATGAGATTAATTTTAGCTTACTATAATTTTAATTGTTTCGGGTTCCGTATCTATATAATCTGAAACAATATAAGATCACTGTATTGTATGTTCCTGCGTCGTAAACTAGGCCTGAATTCTGAAAAAATATGAATTTTGTTACATATATCGTAAGAGGTGATACAATTTACATATTAGTAAATGGATTAATTTTTGTGAGAAAATTATAAAAAACTTATCCGCCTTTCTTTATCTTTTATTGACTTCTTTCTTGATCTTTTGAGCCATGAACTTCCAAATCCACGTCCACAATAAATCCAGAAATAAGCAAATGTAATAATTACTCTTCAGTCAAATCACCTTCTCAAAAGGAAAACTTACAAATAAGCAAATATAATAATTACGCTACAGTCAGATCACCTCCTCAAAAGGAAAATCCAGAAATAAGCAAATGTAATAATTACTGTTCAGTCAGATCGTCTTCTCAAAAGGGAAATCCACAAATAGCAAGTATAATAATTACTTTTCAGTCAGTTCACTTTCTCAAAAGGAAAATCTACAATTAAGCAAATATAATAATTACTCTTCAGTCAGTTCACCGTCTCAAAAGGAGAATTCACAAATGATCAAATATAACAATATATGAGTCAAGTAACGTTCTCAAAACTCATAGTATCGTGGTATAAGTGTATATTAAAATTACATTACATTTAACCAAAGTTTGTTTATTGTTTTATTTACAAATAAAGAAACGTTTACTCACATACCCCACACTAACAACTAACTAATCAACAATAAAAATTTCTCATAAATATCTGCCTCAGTCAAGAATCGATTCCCAGATCATTCTTCAACGAGCAGAATCGATATCAGTTGATACAAGGACGTCATTATCTTAGAAACCTATAATCAAACACATTATTAGTAGTTTTGTAAAAGTGCAGTAGTGATATCAGTGTATATATATAATATGTCACAAATAAGTAAATGTAATAATAATAATTTCTTATATTCATTTATGGTTACAAACACTTTTCGAAAATTACACCGTCGCTTTAACAATCAAATCAAATTTAGTACAACAATAATCAAATTAAGTATGGCCATTTAGGTACCCTCCTAAATGTAAACAAAATATTGTCTGCGTCTCATCTATTGTAATACATAAACAGGTTTCTAATTTATAAACTAGAAAAACCAATCCCCAAAACAATAAAGGGAGCAAATTTGAAAATTTACTCCTGAAAAAAATCAATAACAATTGTTTCGGGCGAGTGTGCTATTTGTAAACGTAAGGCGTAGGTTTCAGAATCAAAAAACGGGATATTCTATATTAGTAGTCCCCAATACAATTTAACAAAATTAAACAGACTATTATGATTACTTTTCCAAACTGATCACATAGCTTTCTTGTTTTGTCCCTCTGATATCTGTAACGCAATTATAGTCTTATTAAGATCCAGTTGTAAAACTATCTTTATCGAAGCTCAATGACGACATAACTGACATAAGTGTTATGACACTGAAATATTTTGCCTGACAACCTCATTGCTCTTAATAATCAAACAGGCAAATTACAAACTGATTAGGTTTCGTTAAAATATACAATACTATTTCATATAAACTAAAGGATTTAGAACTACTTGGCTTTTTCCGAAAGGTATAATATAATTCACATACCTAATACGAACATCATGCGACCTTAAACAATTTAGTATACGTTAAAGTGAGAAAGAATCCCATATGCCTACATAAATAACAAACTAACCATTTCTATGTCACGGGTAACATGGATATACACAATAGAGATATCGAAATTAACCAAGCAATTAACTGCTTTGCATCCCGAAGGGCAAATCAGATCCGCAAAGTTTTCACTCAGCAGGAAAGCCGGTCAGGTCATTTAATTCAAATTCAAAATCATTTGATCATATAAGTATCCACTAAATACAGTTATAAACGTCATTTTTTTGCTTCTACCACCGTTTCGAAAAGGTGCTTTAATAATGAGGAGAAGAAACGACGAAAGAAACTCCTCAGCACATCTTTTAAACAACACATGGTAATTAAATAAGTTTAAACCTGTGCGGAACTGGTTTCGACACTATTATTTCCAGGCATCCTTGTCATTAATGTACTCATCTATACTATAATATCCTTTGGCCTATAAATTGTATTTTAATATGACGCTTAAAAGTTATAATGGGCAACTCTCGTATCAACTTAGGAATCTTATTGTAAAAACGAACTTTGAAAACGATATGAAAATATAACCAAATTAAACCTATTTCTTGTTTCATGATTGTGTGTATCACTTTTCTGCTTATACGTATTTAATTTTTATTGAATAAATAATAAAAATAATAATAATAATAATTTGTAATAAGACACATATTTTAGATCCGAGTCATTTTCAAACACATGAAAACTTAGATGTAAATCCAAGTTTTGATTAATTACTAAAGAAATTTCTGACGTCAAGCAACTTTGCCTTCTCTATGACAGAAGGCGTCGGTTGCTAGCCATAATTAAAATCAAGGCCCTGTTTAATTGAAATTCAAATTAATTTATTCATATCTATATCATTGATTCACTTCAGCTTTAAATGTTGCAACCTAAGAGGGACGCGTACAAGTGGAATTTTTAAATCATCAATCTTCCTATGCTAACCAATTAATTGGATTTAGAAATTATTGGTGCATATTTCTCATAAATAATATTAATAAGTTGGCCGCCTTTATGAGATTATTAGGCATACTAGGCAGAACTGCATACGATTTGAAAGTTGATAGTGATGTATAATGTATTAATATTATAAAACAAGAAAGGTGAACATCGCAGTTGAAAAGAAAAATAGCGTTCAGACACACATATGTAGCTCCGCTCTTGAATTCCTCCTGTCAAGTGAACTGAACATAGCCCACATCCAGGAATCGAACATATGACCCTTGTTCACTATAGCCACCTGCAGTTCATGGAGACCAGAGGTTACTTAACAACAGATTAACAACGTGCGCATTTGCTACGAGTATTACAATGACAAAGACCATGTAAATGGTAATTGCCGGTGTTGCTATGATGACCACTAACCATCCAATGACCTGTTTCCTTTTTCTTCAATCCAAAAAATGCTCCAAAAAATCTTATGAACGTGAATTTTGTAGTATTAGGTGATAAAGCATGGCTGTTGGAAGCGCATAATAATAATGCAATTACCAACGTGATGCTGGCCGAAAATAAAGCTAAAATCCCGCTTTTTTACTGGAGGTTGGACGCTGCAACCGAAACCTGTTATAATGATGATTGTAGAAGCTAGCGACATCTAAGGCAAAGTTAAGGTACGGAATGCTTCAAATTTTCACGGACAATAGCTACAGACTAACAAGAGGCACCAAGCGCTTTGTGTCATCCATTGTCCAGCAGGGTATGAATAGTGTTGGCTTGGAATAAAAAAAATGATATAATTTTACGATGCAACCATTAAAATTTGCAGCCAAAGACAGTTTTTTAATAAAACAATTATCTTATTAGCTCATCGATTCATATAAGAGTGTTTTAATACTAGTTCGATATATATTTTGATTCGATATCGATGATAAATATTCGTCAGGGTTTATGAAGCTTATGAGTTGTACTATAGAATAATATATATTTTTGAATATTTCTGTTACAATTTTGGAGATAGTTAATAGGTTAGGGCACCGCTTCCTTCTGGGCTGGCAACGAGTCGGTGGTTCCCCAGTATACAGATTGGCGATGTTGACATAACATCAGATGATAAAATCTATTAAACTGGTCTCTAGTTTTCTTTAGTTGCTATAGAAAAACACATAAGTGTATTGGAAATTACAGGTTCATTGAAGTGGTAAGCAATTTGCGGATAAGGGGCTCTATCCATACTTGAGTCCAGGCCAACATCCTCTGCACATGATCGTTCCTCGTCGTGCGTCACGCTTATAGCAAACTACGGTATTCATAAGGACGAGACGCTTACATCCGGTTTCCTGCCCGCAACTTGCTTTAACCTAACTTTAAGATTGCCAAAAATCCTTCCGAGATAACCCGGGAAATTTAAATCTTTCGTAAAACGTACCTCTGTTTCATATCGTTCGATTCGCACGTATATCTATTTAACAATAACCATAAAATATATCCAACAAAGCTCAACACTATCATGTTTTTTTCATTAATTCTCCAGAAGTAATCGCTCACAGAGATACGAGCATATTGGTAATTTTAATTGTTGTTCAGTTCATACATTTTAATAATATTAATACGTAATACACAATGGTAATTTGCAAAAAATTGTAAAGAAATTATAGGAAAAAACCTTAAACATCATATGAAAGTTAACGTAAACGGCAGAATTAATAAGTAAACGAATAGTTTTGCAGCGGGTGGAGGTGCAAGCATATTACTGCCAAACGCCAGAATCCCACAACAATGTCGTATCGGATAATCTTCAAGCGCTTAATGTAATTTAACCAATAATTTTGGCGAATACAAGACATTTGCAGTTTTAAAACGTGATCGTACTTTATCAATTTTTTATTATTGCTAATTACATCAGTATGCATTTAAATAATAAATAATTTTTGGTGACACTCTTGGATCTTTAATGAAACTAATATTTTATCTACAATTCGCTCCTAGTGACTATGCTCTCTTAGCGAATAAATGCAATTTAGTTGAAAAAAAGACTAGAGGGTAATTTGGAAAGCGGATTTACAGTCGTAACTCCTCTATTTTGGCGACCCAGAGTATTAAGCAGTGTTCTGTCGTAATGTGGGTCATCCTGACGGGCGATAAGCTAGAATAATTAACAAACCTTCCAGTTTATCCTTGTTTCAAATTCAAAATAATTTAATCATATAAGTATTTTTCAAATACTATGCACATCATTTTTTGCTTCTGCTACCGCTTCGAAAAGATGAAGAAACAGCGAAAAAAATTGCTCAGGACATCATCTAAACCAGCAAATGACAATTACAAGTAAGTTTTATCCTGCACAGATACAATTGGAACACTATTATTTCCACGTCCTTATCCATTATGGTTTATATGCTGATATAAATAACTGATATCTAAAGTTAGCATATTAATAATACAGATGACATTAAATTATTGCCAAAAAAATCCAAAAACGAATGAATAATAACGTAAATAAAATTATGGCAAAATAAACGCTGCCGATAAAAAAGGCTAACGTTGTCAAAACATTTAAATGCCTTACATATTTCTACCTATTGTCAAATTTACCTAATACTATAAGGCACGAATCCCAAATCTAATTTCCTTTAACACAAAAAGTATTACTGGTATTACTTTAATACTAGTCTGTTTTGGCGCACCCTCCCAGGTAACATAAGAAAGGTATGCGCCAAACCTTCTAAATGAGAGATAATGATCACTTTTTCAACTAATGGAAATTTACTTTATATAGTAAGTGCTCAGCATATATGTAGGTACCTAAACTATGAACTTCAATTAATTTGTTGTATTTCGTCTTTCGCCTCTTGGACATATACATTTTTTTTTGTTTTGGTATAATTGCGTTTATAATATTCTATATACGCCTTAACATCATTAAATATAAAGCAATTACAACGAAAACTCCATACTGAATCATTTGCGGCGCTATTTATAAGTAATTGTTAAACATACATATATCTACTACTGTCTAGTCCTGCAAGTATTGCTTATGTTAATTAATTATTGTAATTTATAAAAAATAGATTTATTAAATATATCAGGCAAAACTTTATTAATAAGTCGCCCACAAACGAGCAGATAGGTCGTTTGTCGAGCTAATCGTAAGTAGTCATGAGCGCCGCATGTGACCTACAACGGACACGCCACAACAAGTTCCTCTGGAGTTCACTGCGCTCTGTATTATCTATGTGAATCTCGAAGACTACTTAGAGAATCGACCTTGAAATATGTAACTTACTCTGATAGACTTGCTTGGCAGCAACGCTTATAACCTTGCTACCCTCGGTATTACAGATGCTCTGGTTATGGTGACCACGTACCATGACGCAGCCGATGTATTTGTCCATTTGCCGGCTACTGCCAAAAAGATGGTTCATTTATTTTTGTTCAATCACGTAAAAGTGGAGCATGGTTCCTACATATTCAGATATGGCGTATCCAAGACACTTATCAAATCAGGGACGCGATACTGTGTCAGTGATGCATTCCTACTTAATTTATTCAAGCAATAGATACCATAAATAAGTTTTTACGATCACAACCATGTGACATTACACTCGAACTCACCTCGAACTGATTTCGAAAGTGTTGCCTATTTATGTCCATTTGAGTTATTAGTCTTAGCTAAGACAACCTTCAAATATTGAATTTTATTGTGTTAGTTTTAATTTTTATATTTTTATAGTTTGACTCATTCTCATATCTTATCATCATATATCATCTTATACGTTTGTAGGAACATTAATAATATATAGTGTTTCCTATTAAGATCTTTTGTTAATTCACTATTAGTCACAAACAAGAAATGGACCTTAATATATAGATAAAAGAAATCATTGTACGGTATTCTAGAATATGCAAAAAAAAATTGCAACTTGAACATTACTGAGATGCATCCTCCATATATGTGGAGATGGTTGTAAAACGATATCATTATTAGATTTTTCAATTTTAGTTGTATAACCATACACAATAAATCTATTCATGTATGCCAGCAAATGTAGAAAATTTGAATTGAAAACAATGAGAGTGTGAGCATTAATTATTATAATCATAAAAAGCGAATCTCGCAGCAAACTCACAGAGAACTCATTTATGAGTTCAACAAATCCGTGTTAATGCCCCACAGAGAAGGTTGCATCGTTATCGCCATACGGGCATCGCCTTGACACACATGCCATGGTCTTCCACGACTACCCAAGCACACGCCCACCTCCGCAAGGCCAATCGTGTTATTGTCTCGCTTGCATCCTAGAATGATCTTTGCTGACAAACAAACTAGGGTGAAATGCAAAATTTTCCTTTGATTATCACATTTCAGATTATTGTTGACAATGCAATACTGCTTATCTAATATTTTAGGAAATCGGTCGCCTTTAAAAGGAGTCAGGTGGGCAAAATACGCTACCACCTTATAAGTACGATTGGATAAAACTGAACTGTACAGAACCCAGGAACCTTCAACAGGAGGGACCGTTGTTCAGAAGATTCAAGGATGATTGGAGTTCCTTACAGCCCAAAAATACGGTACAATAAATCCATACACAACTGCAACACAGCGCCATCTAGCAGTTACGTAACGACAATATATTCTGCATTTTTAATTAGCAATTATTCCTTATACTAGCACGCTGCGAATGATGTATAATATTTCTATAAAAAAATCATAAAGTCGCATCATAAACTACTCGTAGTTAATAAAACAAAGGTTTGTTAAACTTCGTGGAAAGATTAAAAATCATAAAACCCTTTGCTGGTGAGCTTCGGCGTACATTTTGAACGAAGTGACGTAATTTATGAATGCACCAATCAGGGCCGTCACCGACGCGTTGTCGAGAAAGCATATTACAATAAAAGCACGGCTAATTTTAGAAGTGTATTTTTTGTAATTGAAAATCCTCGTTTAATAACGTAATAATTACAATAAACATTGGCCATAAACACGATCAAGGTAAGATCCATCTGCCTTTGAAGGTTCACTGCTGGACAAAGGCTTGCAATAACTTGTGTCAGCATGACCGGTGGCCTGAGGTTTCTGCACCCAATTAATACCGCCGTCTTCTTTAGATTTACCACTTGGATAGAAAATGTCGTATGCTCGTTTTACCAAACCATGGTTATCGGACATTTAAAATAAGAATTCGTGTACATACTTACATCTAAAAACATGGTAGTTATAGTCCGCAAGAATGAAATTAAGTTTAAAAAAAATACTCTTCTCAACAGCTATAAATTGTCATCAAGATACCGGAATGCACGCATTTAAACACACATCCATATTCGGTTAATCTGAAACACATCGAGATAATATATCATAGCCGACGGATGCGCGAAGTTGAAAATAATTAAGAAAGTAGAATGGCGCGAAATCGGAGAGTCCGCTGCACGGTCCAATAACTGATTTTCAAAAAATATTCGTAATCCTCCTTTATTTATTTTCCTTCTTGACCTGGTTAACGACTATAGGCTTAATTGTGAAATGAAACGTAATACCGTTCTATAAAACTCTCAAATCGCCAGAAAATATATAAAAATAACCGCGAGCGTACTTTCTCTTTGATTGTCCAAAGCTTAAAACTAGCCCGAGAAACATCTCGCGGGTGTCGCTTTTAAAAGTTTTTGTCTGTCTTAAAAGTCTGTAACGAAATATCGAAAATTGCAAAACATTGCGAGTGGCTTTAGTCCTGGAATTACGTAAAGTATTGGGCAATATTGTTCGAATATAAAAAGATGTAAAAAGCCGCTCGGTCCATCCGGCGGCGGGTGAAATTACATGTGAGTTGCGTAACATCCAACAATAAATATGCGCAGCGTGTGCACGCCAATAGTATAGTACGTTAAATTTCGACAACTCGCTTATTAGTCCCAGGTTCAAACCCTTAAACCTCCTTAATTGAATGCATATTTAAAATTAATTATCATTAAAACGAATAGCAACTGGAATTATTAGTATCCACAAACATTTTTATTTTTGAAAAATTATTTGCCTTTAAGTATTAAGTATGTAAGTATGTAAACAAGTGTGCGAGTGCGAGTGTTACTTTTGCCTCGCCCGTCTAGATTTATGAGAGAACGTTACTGCATATTAACAGTAGTCAACAGGAAATTTCGAATGAATGGCGCCTTAAACGTGATTTAAATGAAATATTGTATTTTCCAAGTTGTAATCTTTACGTAGTTTTTGAAACCAGTTCTAGAAACTACACTACTCAAACCTGAAATTAACCTAATATTAAAAACATTTTTTTTAAATTCAAAATACTTCAATTCAAACATCCTTCGGACGAAACACTTGAGATTCCGATTTCCGAATTTTACATGTAGATATCGATTCTTCGTTACATTACAGGGGAAGCATTCAGGGAGAGCTAAAATTCCCCCAGTTTGTATTATTTGCAACTAGCTTGAAATTATAGTAATACTTTCCCAATGTCACGTCACATTGTGTACCTTATCAATAAAAGCTAAACTTTCATAGCTTTATGCAAAAAGCTAAGAGATAATATTCAAAACTATTCGACGCCTTTTGTCACCTACTTTCTATCAAAAATCATGCAAAAGTGCCTCTCTCTGATTGCACTCAAACTCCAAGCAAACACCTGATAATTGTGTCAAGTTGTCATACAGCCGGCATAGGTAATTATTTCTTAAATGAACATAGTGTCAACAAAATTTATTTATGAAAAAATGAACCTTAACTCCTAGCAATACGTATCATTCTTCAATATCAATCGACACGCTATGTACATCACGGATGTTCATGTTCGTACTTCAAGCGAATTTTTAAGTGATTAAATAATATTGATTTTTTTTTATTCATTCATTACATCTCAATTACATTGTAAGCTTTTACTCTTACGTCCTTACGACACATAATTGTCACACAGCCGGGCTCCTCTCCTCTCACAATGAAAGGGGTTAAGGCCGCAGCTGGCCGAGTGTGAGTTGGCAGATTACACACATCTTTGAGAACATCATGGAGAACTTTCATATGTGCAGGTTCCTCACGATGTCTTCCTTCACCGGAGCGAGTGATCATCTATTTGTAATACGCATATCATTTAAAAATTAGAGGAATGTGTCGGATTCATTCTCGAGTCCCAATATCACCGCTGCGTTGCGTTGCATTGTTGCTGCTGCTGCAGCTTTATTGTTCAAATATCTTTTAAAACAAAATAATTCTACGTTTTGTGACGAAACAACCTACTGACAAGTTTTTACGAACATCGTATCTTTTAATTATATATATAATTTACATTAATTAATTATAAATGTATGTCGGATCCTGGGCTCGATTATTGACCGAGGCGATCTGTACGATAGATAAATTTTTGTTCTCACGGTAACTTTCAATCTGTCTAATTTATGCCACCCAAAATATAAGTATTAGGATATTCGTACTGGGGGCGTGAATAGAAATGTAATTTAATTTTTTTATTATTTCTTTACGTCTACTCAGTGTATATTTTTACCTATATTATTAAATTATATAAAATCTAATTACATTTACAAAATTTCTTTATCCCAATTTCGACTTCGTAAAACAATATTATTAATTTAATTTTCGAGTTGATACATAAAGTAAAGAAGTCTCTTTAACAGCTGCCAAATAAGGTTACGTTGTTCCAAAAAGTCAAGAGAGAGGTTTCGGGCAAAACTTGTCATAAGGTGTTCCGAATCCGTTATTGGTGTATAAATTCGTATGCCCGTGAATAGTGACCTTTTTAAATTTGATTTTATACACTGTCATAGACTGCCAAACGTAAAGTGATGTGTGAAAAGAGTCATATAAGAAATTAAAAAGTCGTGAAAAAACAAATCAATCTGGCGATGGTAACAAAGAGCTCGAATCGAACGCAGCAATAAACAAGCAATTTGCAAATATTACGTGTTAAAAAAGGAACCGTTCGATAATTGCTGAAACTTTCTCTCGTTGTCGAAAATGAATAGATTTGATAGCTTACGAGTACCTATCAAGGTCATTGTCTAATCCTTCCATCGAGCCTCCCGCAGCCCCGAGCGGCGAGTGGGGTGACGCACCGCCTATCGCATCAGTGTCACTCGTGCACTCGTCGCGTATCCGTGAACTTGGCCTGCTCCGATCACCCTGGCCCCGAGGCCTTATCAGAGGCGCCGCCCGCGGCCTATAATAGGTGGGTCGGCGTCTCCCCCTGCCTCCAGAGTGGCCTGTGACTCCGACAGACATGTTTCGTGCCTTGTGCTTCCTAGCTGTGCTCGCGGCCGCCCGCGCTTGTGAGCCCTGCAGTGAGTCTTTGTATATTGTTGTGCTTCTAACATCCGGGCTTTTGTGAATCCATGCATTAACCGGATTAGGCGATTTTCGTGTCGTGTAATTAGTTTTCAATTCACAACAGCGACTGCTGTATGTTTATATGTAATTATGTGTTTTCATGTTTATTTTTATACGTTCTATTCAGGTAAGTAATGTAGAATGTCTTTAAAAAAAAAATCCGACGAGCGTTGCGGTTTTCTTTCATTCTCAAATTAAGGTCAATAGTTGAACGTTGGATTTGAATAAATCTTGTCTAATGTAAAAGTGATGAAAGTGAAATGCTATTCAAATTTTTTATCTTTTAAAATAATTTGGTGATTCGAGAGTTCCAATTAATAATGGCGATGTCGAGTGGTGTCTGATTTAATGAGTTTCATAAATCCTTGTCGCTCTAGGAATGCAATCAGGGTATGATCGATGCAATAACTTATTTCGCATGCGAATTCCGGTCACAGGAAAAAAATTCTTATGAATGGAGTCGATAAAAATATTCATAGCTTTCACATTTTCTGAGAGATGACTAGACTTAGGTGGCGTGAGGAACACATTCGACAGATTTCTAACAACACTAGAATCAAGATGTGTTCGGTTTCCGCCCTCGCGTTATGTCACGTATGTACATATGTGCTAATAACTTAAAGTGATTTAAAGTGTCCCTCCCACTTGGCGAAAGCTCCAAAATAAATCTAATACTTGACAAAATAATGTGTTAGTAGAAAGATGTTTCCTTATGAAAGTTCAGTATTAAAATATTGTGGAACTTATCTTACGTAAATAAGTAAGGAAAATTAAGACACAATAGAAATAATGTCGCTTACTTTTTTACTAAGTGTTCACCATCCTGGACCATGTCGCACTTGCATCTTACTTCACTTAGTATCAAATAAAACAGAGGATTGTCGAAGTATGCTAATAAAAAAAAAGAAAACGAATCATTAATTTCTTATTCAAACGGTACTTAACTAATTGTACAGTTGGAAGAAAATCTTATTAAATTATCGGTAAAATAACACTATATTATAATTATAAAAAGTTAGGTTTGAAAACTTTTTTATATTTTTTTAAATCGCAATGAAAGTTTTATTGGTATTCTACTCAGTATTTCCTAATTTTTGTCATAATATCGTGTCTCGTAAAAACAGCACAAAGAAGAAAATATTTAATTTATAATTATATACCTATCATTAAATTGTTAAGTTATCACTCACATTAAGCTAATTTTTTAATAAAGTATTTATTCCCTTATTGCCCAAATGTTCCATTATCGAAATTAAATATAAAAGCATTGATCAGATTCAAAACCGTTCTCTTTTTAATTGTGTAAACTTAAGCATAACAGTTCTTGGACGCATACTTACATAAATCTTATCAAAAATGTCAGTAGGCCGCGAATGCAACACAGATAACGCAGCACGTGTAACGTGATTTAAATTCATTTTAAATAACTTTTTTATCCTGTATATAGAGCATAGTAGTACCTATACAGTGTAATACTCGTATCTATCAGTAAACAAGGTTCTTACGTTTACAAATAATAGTCGTACCAAAAATCTATACTACTATATGTATGTATACATTGCATTTTTTTGTCAAATTTCATGATACATATTCGTTTTATGACTCACTAACATCAATCGACCATTGTGACAAAGTTTGTCTGTGTGTCTGTATGTGTGTCTCATTATAACGCAAGAACGGTTTGACTAGTGAGAACACGAGATGGCGCAGTTGATAGGCTATCAGTAAACCTAATCACTCCTAATCAAGTCAAAAAACATAACATTTTGAATAATCATGTATATATTATTAATTGTTCAAACCGAACGAGGTCGGAGGGGCTACAAGTAGTTGTATGAAAATAATATTTAAGTCTCTACGTAATTTCTATTCTCCACGAAGACTAGGAGACTTGGTAAACAGTATTAATTGTACTATTAATATTAATTTATTATTAATTGTATTGTATTGTATGTATTATATTGTACTATTAATATTAATTAATTTAACATATTGCAATAAAAAGAAACTTACTTGTTTTCAACAGTTTTCACATTTACGGCATACATTAAAACACTAGTTATTGGCTCTTGAAAATCGTAATGGTTTATAGTTTTATGGGACATACAGTACGTTTTATATAAAATAATTATAATCATTACCGCGTGTTTTGTGAACAACATGAAACAAATGTTATCTTATTGTTGTTAGGTGTCGCTATAGTCAAGTTAATATGAAACAATACATAATAATATATATGATTCATATTTAGACATACCACAAAGTGTTTCATGGCGCTTTCAAAGTTGATACGTGAGTTACCTATTAGAACTTTCAAACGACACTTTAAAGCACACCTCATAGGTAAAGGAAATTATGGTATAGATGCATATATTTAAGACAAAGATCGCTGGAAGTATTGAAACACATTTTGTAATTGCCATATGTTGTTTCAAAAGATGTACTGAGGAGTTACTTTCACCGTTTCTTCTTCTCGATGTTAAGATACGTTTTCGAAACGGTGGTGGAACCAAAAAATTAAATGCATAAGTGTATTTACACAATACCTTAATGATTAGATTATTTTGATTTCGAACATCTATCTGACGAGCTAACTATATTTTAAAATACCAACTACCTTATATATTTTAAATATAACAAATGCTAAAGATATTCGTACCTTAAATTGATATTTCGTTTAAATCGTGAATACTTATTGCAGTTAAAACGTATAATTTT
Source organism: Megathymus violae (assembly GCA_003671415.1). NCBI lineage: Eukaryota > Metazoa > Arthropoda > Insecta > Lepidoptera > Hesperiidae > Megathymus > Megathymus violae. The sequence goes on along the minus strand of PDGT01000013.1, from coordinate 892,306 downwards.
CATGATGATACAAATTAGTATGTGATGCAATATGAGTTCATGTAATAGTTCATATCACTTCCTTTATTCATCTCTATTTTTCTAAACATTACGCCATCAACTTTGGATGCAATTTTGAACATGGTTTCATTATTTTAAATCTTATCGATCAACATAGATGTGTCATATGTTACATCCAAATTGATTTAATAGGACCTGACCTTCACATCGTAATCCAATGCAAAGGACGTTAGCTACATGTACAGATAACCCAACATATCATATCACATCATTGTTTATGCATATTATTCAGACGTATCATGCTTGCTCTCCAACTTTGTGGACTTTTCTCAGTATTTACGACGCCGCCTCTATGTTGATACAATTACCAAAAAACAATGAATGTGCAAACAATTATTTATATACATACATACAGAAACCTCGAAGTATTTGAACGAAACAAAGAAAAGGAAATTTTGTTTCGTCATAATGACCTAAACTAATTGATTAATGTTCAATACAATGCGGAATATACGACGATGCAGGACTACCCTCAGTTTATGCCACGGGACGGCCCAGAACCACGGCTGCGGGTTTTCAGCGCAACCCTTTTATTTTTGCGCAGTCCAACAAATAATGCCAACGCCCACGATTGCCGTGGGTATTTCATAGGTATGAAATATGTAATAATAATTATAATAAATATAGCTAACTAATATATATATATGTAAAATTTTGAAAAACATAAAGGGTAAGTATTTATAGAATATTTGTGTTATTTTACATGTGTATATATTAGATCATGTATCATAAATTAAAATTTTAAATTGGGACAGTATTTATTAAAAGTACAATAAATAATAACAATTATATCTTAGTGTGTATTTAGTTCCGGTATCTTGTGGTAACTAAGACGCATTGGCCTGCTGTTGTCATGAATTTTGAATATTTTTACAGTCCTTACACAATCAAAAATGAACATTTCGTTGAGAGCCTCCAGACAATTAATCTTGTAAAACGAATATTTCCCATAAGTATGTTAAGTGTCCCGGATATAAATGACAGCTGTTATTGCTCGATTTGTGAATGTTGAGTAATGACTGATATTATGTTTTTCTTGCCGAGGGCCAGATGGCGTGCATTTTTATTTTATTTTCAACTGACATCAAGAAAGGAGCAGGATATTTGTGTATTTTTTGTATGTATGTACAGCCATAAATCCATTATTTATAAACCGATTTTGATAATTCCTTTTACAATATATAGGAAATGGCTCATAGTTAGTGTCTTATAAATATGGTGAGGATCTGATGATGAGTTGCGGAGTTAAAACAGTGGTACTCCTCAACAGATGGAAATGACTGAGTTGCGTTATATAATAATATTTGTTATACCGTACTTATTACATAAGGTTTTTTTACAATAAAAACGGACATAAAACCCTTATTAAAACAAATTAAACCTACTTCAAAAAAACCGTAATATTGTTCTCAAAAGCGAAAATAAATTTAAATAAAATATCATTAAATGTACCACATACTCAAGTGTTTGGAGTCGTTGCCAATTCTGACACAAAACAATACCTTTTTTTTTTGGTTTCGAGGGGGACACCATCAAAAGGTAGTCGGTGCCGTAGGAGCGACGCTAGGTTAGGTGGGATTTTTAGCGCACTAAAACCCCCCCCCGGTGACCTTATTCAGCGTTATGTAGAGGACTCCGAGATCTCCATAGGAACGCAACCGGAGTCCTCAGAGCGCGGTACCTCTGTCGGGCTCTGTCGGGACAACATGTCTCGTCCCGCACCATCCAATCTTATCGACGGTGCGCGGCCACACATACCGTCGTCCTTCCCGGGGTTGCTAGCCGGATGGTTCGAGCTCTGGAAACCTCTTTTAATCGTCTCTTACGACAGGCAGGAGATATCGTAGCTCGTATTCTGGTCCCGAGCTACAGGGACACAGAACAATACCTAGCAATTTGAACACCAAAATATAACACAAATAAAATGGTACGATATTGCAGGATTGAACCCAGCGTATCTATTCGTACCATCAATCCATTTAACTCGGCACCGATTACTCTAAAATATAATAATGGTCTGGACAAGTGCACTCTGTCCAAAGTAATGTTTGCGTTAATTCGTACAAAGCCTTAATAGCTCCAGTTGATATCCGAACGCCACTTTGCATCGTTACCGACTAGCGCAAGATACCTACGAGTAACTTAGCCCAGTTCTGGTTTAATGAGTTTTTTAATGACATGTAGGTACTTCAAGGACATTTTAAAGTTGGATTTCCTAAGCTGTACTTATTATATTTATTTTGAATACTGGAGTATTGTGTATAGTTGTGTTAAAATTTGTTGTTAACTTTTATAATTTTATAACAATAGTTTAAAAACACCATAAGGGCCACATGACACATGGAATTATTTTATTAATATCTCCAGGCATTTATTGTATTTCCAAATACCCTCACTAATGCGGCGACATACGAAACACGAAGATAAAACGAGATTACAGTCAATCGTTACTAAAAAAAGTGGAACTTTACGACTTGCACACTTTCTTTTACGCCTTACAAAATATATTTTTTTCCTTCTAACATCAGTATTTCTTTTGGCAGCATGCGGGGTGGTGCGAGGAGCGCGTGTGGTAGGTGGCAGAGCCCTATTTCCAGGAGAGTTCCCGTGGCTGGCGGCCGTCAAGCGAGACGGGAAGCTTATCTGCGGTGCCACAGTGGTCGCGCGGGATCATCTCATCACAGCCACTCATTGCATTTATGAGTAAGTGGATGTTAATAAAATTACTCCATCTACTAACGATTTGAGATTTAAATAAGACAATTTCAACCCCTAAAAACACACTTGTGTTTTGTATATAACATTGAATACCAGATGACCAGAGCCGGCACATTCTGAAGAAGAAACTAAGGACGCTCTATTTCTCTTTAGGATTTCTCTATTGCTTAATAACCAACTCTGATCATCTTTTTTTCTTTTTATTTCGATGCATATCTATGTCAAATGTTCTAACACCTGCTGTATCGTTACCACGATTATTATTATTTATTTGTTTTTGACACATAATAGTACCTATTACAAGAAACAAAATATGTTTGAAAAATTTGTAAAAACCGCTCCTTATTCCTAATTACGAATTTGTTCCAGCAGGACTAATTTTATATGTACCTAATTATTAAAATTGTTAATTGTTGTTAATGTACCTAATTATTAAATTTGTTTGATTTCCTACAAATGATAATAAGTAGGTCAACTGGCCAATACATACTAATGTATGTCGCAAACACTCCGGGTATCAAATTTGCCAGCTTCCAAATAAAATCAATATAAAACCTCGTTTAAAAGGCCTTATTTGCTGGAACGACGCGTAAGTAAAGCCGTTTAGTGCTTCATATAAAATAAGGTGGATAATTTAGGTTTACATCAAATGGTCTGTTTGCGCGAAGACAGACGCGCTGACTCAGACAGGCTTGACCCCGCATCGCCTCAATTAAAGCCCCAGTTCAAGATCAAATGTTCCGTTAGATATCAATACGTGACAATCGATGAACTACATATTATACATATTTAAATATTTGTATGAATGAGCTGTAATTTCAGTGGAAAGGATGGTCCGATGACACTTATAACGACTTTGAATTTAGGCTTTGACATACTAACACAAAATCAGTGGTAAAGGCTACTAGCATATACGAAGTCCGTTGAAAATGCTACTAACTTAACTACCCATTATACGACACGGGTCCCACCTCATAACTGAGGAGTCTGGATCGTAATGTACGTTGCTGCTCCAATAGACCTTGGTAGAGTCCGTTCATTAAATATGCACTAGATATAAAACTTCCCGCTTTGAGGTAAGTAACTATGATTTTGTTAACTATAATTATAAATTATATTCCTTTCGACAAAATACACTGAAACAATTTTGATAGAAACTGTTTTTTGACAAAGAACAAAATTGCTTTTTTTATTATTGAAAAAAGATATATTGACCTTTGGTAATTTGAACAATTAAAAAAATACTCAAAATTTCTGATTTTGCAAAACTGATTGCAAAATAGAATCCGAAAGGTATTTACAATAAGTCTCAATCACCATCATTACAATCCATGTTGTCCCGCTGCTGGACTGGGATCTATTTTCACTATGAGAGATGTTAAGGCCACCATCCCGGACAAGTGCGGTAGATCCGTTGAACGTCTTCGACGCTCAGATATAGTTGATCAAAACTTAATTAACAGAAATCGGAACACGTAACATACTTTGAAGGTAACACGTACTTGCTAAACAATTTCCATATCCCCATACACGTCCATAATCCTAGAGTCATTATGCAGTTAAATGTGGCTTAAACTAACATAGCTTTTACGACGAATAGACGTGTCATGAATATTAATTCATTAAAATGTCGAATATTAGAAACGTTTGCGAATCTACAAACAATACTCTATGTAGGTGAGCACAAATTGGTGAAAGTCGATAATTATTGAGTTGTTCGGCATTCGTTACTCAATGGAGTAGATGATCACTAGAAGTGCTTCAAGCAATTTTGGCGAATAGGAAAAGACAAAAAAAATAGTATTTATAACGCGCCGTTCAGTTCCAACTAATTGTAAAAACAAATAAATGTTTACACGCTATCTTAAACCGTATAAGTAGAGAATAAAAAAAAACTAAATAAAACAGTAGAATATTTAAACATTAATAAAGAAATACACGTATAATAGGCACACAAAAAATAATAACAAAAAATTTAATAATTTTTTATTATTTGTTCTGATTGAAAATTTTAAATTTTGTAATAGTTTTTTTTTTCACCGCCATATGAATCATCTTTTTTTTCCGATACAAAAATGTATATTTATAGACATACCATTTTAATAATATATAATATTCATAAACGAATGCTTCATATTTTATAACAAGCTAGGGTAATATAATAAGGAGCTTCTGTTTCTTTTTTCTATCCTTCATTTATTCTAACTTTTTACGCTGAAAGTATTTGCAACATACATGGTTCAAAATTTATATAGTAAGCATTATAACATTACTTAAATAGCAACTGCTAAAGATTGATTTCTCCTCACAACTGACCAGGAACGGACCGTACTCCGGAGTCTGCCGGAGTATGGCGACGTACGGTGCCCCGGTTTGGGCGGATCGCCTCACGGCGAAAAATAAGGCTGCGCTGCGCAGCGAATAATCGCGGTGAGGGTGATTCGGGGGTACCGTACGGTATCGTGGGCTGCAGCTACTGCTCTAGCCGGCGACCCCCCGTGCGAGCTCGTGGCGGAGGTTCTTGCCGAGACCTACTCATACGTCTCGGGTAGGAAGGCTCTTGGTGAGAACCCAACGTTGGACGGGATCCTACGGGTGCGTCGGATAGGACAGGAAGCGCTAATGCGGAGGTGGGGAGAGGACCTGGCGGTGCAGCCGTATGGCACACGCGTTACGGCTGCGTTGCGCCCGGTCCTTGAGCGGTGGATGCGCCGAAAACGCAAGCCCCTCACCTTCCGTCTGACGCAGGTTCTCACCGGGCACGGTTGCTTTGGTGACTACCTGTGTCGGACGGCCCAAAGGGAGCCGACGACTGAATGCCACGATTGTGGCGCGGCGGTGGACTCTGCCCAGCACACCCTCGAGGTGTGCCCAAGATGGGCAGCGCTGCGTCGGGATCTGACGTCAGTCCTCGGAGGGGACTTGTCGCTTCCGAACATCATCACCGCGATGCTCGGCGACGACGAGTCCTGGAAGGCGATGGTCTCCTTCTGCGAGACAGTAATGTCCCAGAAGGAGGCCGATGAGCGGGGGAGAGAGGAGGCCGCCGACGTGGCCTCCATCCGCGGGCGACGAATGGGGGTGCGTAGGAGGCGCTACTTAATGCGCCTCCAGTAACGCCCCTGTGCCCGTGTCGGGCCGGAATGGGAACCCAGCCCTGCTAGACACGGCGTCGTTGGGACTGTTCAGAGGTGAGCCGGACAGTCCCCATGGAGGAGAAGTCTGGCCTTTTCGCCGAGGCCAGCCTGTCGCTGGAGGGATCCTGTTGCCTGCAGATCCGGGACCCTCCAATTAAAGCGGCTGAAGGCTCCCGCAGGGGTTTAGTACGGTATTGCACTCCCAAAGTGCCGAGTCCGACATAGGTCTAGGACTGCCACCCGGGCGTCCTGGATATCATCCGTAAATGGATTCCCCTGCGACAAAAAAAAAAGGAATGGACCGTACTCCTGCATACCTTTAAGTAACATCTACAATTCACTTCGTTTTATTCTATTTTCTACGGTGCTAGCAATAAACATATCATTTAATATTAACTTTGAATGATAATCAAATTTCTCTCCGAGCATAATACCCTGCCCACTTCTTCAACACAATTAAATTATTAAAACTTAGATAACACCAAAATCGATGTTAACGTCATGTTTTTAAATCATTCACCACTTTGTTTCTCTAACTACAAATACAGGCAATTTAGAAAAGATACAACACTTTATAAATTTTAGCAACACCGGTTATTTGACCCAGTCATATAAATTGTAGTCTGGCTAACCTTAATTATTTAAGTATCGTATCAAAAAGTTTTAAGTTCTCAGTTATAAAAAAAAATGTAAATATATCACTCAAATCAATCAATCAAATTACCGTTCATTAATTTATGTTTGGAAAGAAGTAACTCAAACTATATATGAACGATTTATTATTTTAAATTAAATACGTGTATATACCTAAACATCAAAGTTGTGCCTTAGTACTGTCGATTTTTATCCAGTTACGAAAAGCCGAGCCGTCCTCGCGTAGGAGGTATTAAAATTAACAATTGTTATTGAATTAAATTATTTGGCTTTTATTAACTTTATCTGATCTTCGACGCTGACCTTAATTGAATATTTCAATAAAGGGTATCATTTAGTAATTGACAATTACATATAAGAGTATAATATAACTAACATTCAAATACTGTTATGGGGACGGCGTGCTGAAGTGATCAAATTTCATTAATTCGATAAAAATCTTGCACCGTCCGTAAAATACTTCACGGCGTTGTTCAGTAATTAATACTTTATTTCATCGAAATAAAGACGTCGGATATTGTTTTATCAATTCACGGCTTTCGAACGTTTTTTGTACTTAACAAAAACTCTTTAAAGTGAACGGTCGTTTAGTAATCTCGCAGATTAAACATACCTACCAATTGATACCGCGGTATATCGTTAAAATGATATTGATATTTAATAATTTATCTGACCATTTACTGGTGCTTATTTGCGATAATAGTATATGTATATGTATAATATTCATACATGTTTTGTTTCCTGTATTATTGTATTTATCAAGTAATTAAATAAATAAAAATTAAAACATAAAATTAAATCAACTACAGTACCTTAATAAATACATTAGGTTTTCAATCAAAATCGATATCAATTATGGTATCTGTTACAATTCAAAAATCGATCAACTAATGATACGCTAGGGCGTAGAATACTATAATCACCTAAATCAGATATAAGTATACAACAGATAAACTAAATATGCAAATCTATAAAATACATAAGCACTATATTATTGTATCAATTAACGATCTCATATTAATTGCCAATTACCGGATGCCTATCAACATTATTGTCATAAAAACTACAGCTCATAAAAGGTTATTAAAACACACTGAGCCGTAACACAGTCTCGCATTATATAGTGTTATTATCCTTTACTGAATAACTGCATAATAACGTGAGTAAATTTAATAAATAAGTAAACATTTTACAATTACGTAATAACATAACATTTGTTACTGGTACAAATTTATATTTAAAACACTGAACTTAAATATAACGCAGCAAGTAACGGTATTGTAATTTTTACGATATCAGTGCATTAATTAACGTTATCGCTTATAAACGCTGTGTGCTTCAGTTGCGTTTTGAGAAACTAAAGTGAAGAAACTGAAGTAATTTTTCGAAAATGGAGCTAGGAAGTCCCGCGTCGAGTGTTATTGTTGAGATGCTTTCATTACATAACATTATTACATATATAACAACATACATTAACATTATGCAGAACTAGCCGCGTGTAACATAGATTTTTTTAGTTCCAAAAAAATATATTGCAATAATCGTTCAACTTTTTATAAATACAATTCTTAGTGCTCACATACGTTGTGCAAGGAACTTCTCTTATGCGGAATTTCATGTTTTACACCTAACCTATCAATGCAATTTGGCTTTTTAATACATAAAATATATTTTATCAGATTCAAGGACAGAGCAACGTTTATCGTGCAATGTCCTTGTTTTATGCACGAAAAAGAGCAGTGAAATACGAAAATGTGTAACTGATGAAGTATGTTTATTAATTAAAATTAAAATATAATTTTGAACTCTCTAAACTTTTGATACTGTCTGCAAAATATATTGGTATTTACCTTGATCCCATCAAATATTTAATGTTAAATAAAATGCCGAAACTCGCAAACAACTTTCACTGTTAAAAAGTTATGAAATCTCATGAATGTTAAGCCCCTCATAGTACATTCTACAAGCTTGACATAACTCTATAAACCCTACATCTCATTTAAAACTTAATAGATTTCATGTCTTGTTTTGTATGAAAGATCCGTTTACATTGAACATGTGACACAGCTAAAAGGCCGTTATTTAAATAATAATGATAAATATTACACAAACGTAAACGTAATTATCGCATGCATGCATGTTAACTTTACATAACTAAGGTCAACATTGCAGGGTGGCCTACTTCGATGACCTTTGCTTTGAGGGCTTGAATATTACTCAACTTGGCTCATGTATGCATACATGTATGTATGTACGTTATGCATGCAAACACACATTTTATCTTGAAACCAAGTGAATCGTGTCTGAAAGCATCAGTAACTAACTCTACGATGCAGGCAGACCTTGCACATTGTTTTAGGATTTAATTTATCGCTATGAATTTGATATTAGTAAACGTGCAGTAGAAAAATTAGGTACTGATTTTACTAGAGCGCCTTTTTTGTAAATATTGCTCGCCCCAAAAATACTTTAGAGTTGAAAGACGAATTACCTTCAAGGAATTTCCGAACGGGAAGTTTCAACCAAAGACACATTATTAATGGAAAGAGTACAAATTTTGTGAGTTTAAATGTGTGCGGTGGGTAATTTCCGGAACCATCGCACCTATATGAATATTTCATTTACCATTTGGAAGACACTTAAAAATTTGTAGCTTGGGTACGTCTTCCCCACGCGAGAAATCCATACGTTCGAGAGTGTCTGACGTTCTGCTTACAAAATTCTACCATCCAACCAGATATTGCAATTTTAGTCTAAACTTATGCAGTTGCAAGGTCGCTCTACGCGAATGGAGTCAAGGTCGGTCGCGTTAGATGCGCACGCGCAGGCGCCGATGCGTTTCGTCACACTACGCGTTGGGAAGACTCACGCTGAATTTTAATTATCAATATTTATGTTAGTGTGAAGTATCTCGCCGATAAATGGAAAAGGTTATTAAATATCTACTATATTGCCATAAAATAATGTTGATTAAAAGCTACAGCTTATAGGTTTATATGTCGTCAGATTTTCGGGTTTGAATACATAAATACAATACAATAAAGTTTGAATCCTACACGTACAAAATATGAAATGCGGTGTCATTTGCTGCTGTGAATAAAACCATCGTATGGGAATCCACTGAGATTCCAAAGGGCGCTTTCCAATATTCTCAAGTCATGTGTGATTATATAGTACGAATATTAACCTATTTCATCCTAAGAAAATTTTATCCTGCTTCAATAATGGACTCAAACTATCACTCCTTAATCGCTATGACAGGGTTATTATGCTCGCTAATATGTACATTAAAAGAATTTTCTGATATGCAGGTTTCCTCAACTTATACGTAAAAGACAATAATCTAATTCAATTACATGTAAATCATCACAACGAAAGGAAAACTTCAAGAGGTCGATTGATGGCGATTATAAAGACGATAATAATAAAATTCACTTGGTAGTAGGGTTTCGCGGAAGGATTATACTATCAGAATTATTACTAACTTATTTATATTATTACTAGTACTATTATCGTTCCGTGAAGCCTGCCTGGTTAGCTACCACCCACCTGTTTGAGTCAGTCGACAAACGACTCGTCGTACCTTCTTTCTTTCTTCTTCGTTCTCGGCTGACAACGCATTAGTGACGCCTTTGGTGGTACTCATGTCCATGGGCGACGGTAACCACTTACCATCAGGTAGCTCGTCTGCACGTTTGTCGCTTATTCACTTAATAAAGACACTAATAATGAGATATTCACTTCTAGAATTCTCCAATGTACAATTTATAACGTAAACTTTAGTTTTATTTTGGAACTTAACTGCAGTTTTAGTTCGTAAGTAAAACAATATCTAGTATAAAGATCGAACTGTCGAACTTAAGAAGAAAAGTATGAACTTTTCACCAGAAATATTTCTTTAAGCATAAGAATGTTATAATGTAGTTGATACGTATGAAATAAAATAAACGAAGTTCCGTTCGGATACAATAAAAATTAGTGTTCACAGAAACGATACCAATAAATCGAATAACACAAATACCACCTGAATAATGAATCATTATAACTGTACGTGCGCTTGGAACTTTGTAAAGGCTAGTGAAGTGCTGTGTTCGGGGTGATCCAATTTTTGGAATGGTGATTTTGCATTATGATCAAATTTGTTGTCAGTTCCTCGAGATCTTTATTAAAAATTTTGCAAGAAGCAAATAATTTTTAACGTTGTTAAAAACGCTAGTACTTACCTTAATTTTGCTTGTGATTTCGTTGTTGGTCAAATATGGATAAATGTTTACAAATAAAATCCGTGCAACATCAAGGTTATAGACTTAAAATCGGCGGGCAATAAATTACGTCATTCAAAATTCTAATAATTACTGTTTCGGCTTCCATAAAAATTCCACGGTGTCTATCAAAATTTAATAATCACACACAGCCCTGTGTCAGTCTAAAAATTTTATATATTTTAATTCCATTATCATAATTAAGTTTAGTGTGGAATAATTAATGAAAATGCTTAAAAAAATGGTAGTACTATAAAGTCAGAAATGAGTGGAAATCCTAGAACAATAGCCACCGAATCTGACAATTCTAACGTTTATACCATCTGTAACAAATATTACTTATACCACATAATCCATACTATATACGTTCTTTGTACTAAGTGACACACAACGCACAACTTGAATCAGTGGGTCTTATAACGTTGGTGAGCACTAAGAAACGAATGTGAGAAGCTTCCGATGACCTTAAGATAATATTAATGGAAAGATATCAGACACTTGGCTGGTAATCATTTAGATAGAATTTGATGAAAATATCTGCAGATAATATCCATGATCCAATTCTCGTTCTTGATCAATTGTGAATCGGTTTGGTGCATCCCTAAAACGTATGATGCCATCGGTCGATATCAAGACTACACGTTAACTTAAAGGAGAAAATTGTATCCTGTCGTTCTTGTATCGTAATGTAACAATTTAAAAACGTAAATGTATTTAAAAACAGTTATTACATCCGATTGGTCGAAATACGTAAATATAAAATGATTTAATCAAAAAACGTGCATAAAATGGTCAGTTTTATCGTACCCCATCGACATTATCGACGCGACGTCGGCAAAGAACAACTGTATTTCTATAAAAATAATCCATAGGTGGATTTGTTATAGGTTAATAGTAATATTGAAGACTTACCATAGTGTACTGATTGTTATAATTTTCATCGTTGTACTGATTGCCATTGCTAACGCGGTAAGTAAAATGGATGAAGTTATGGTATTTGATAAAATACAGTTTGCAGATATCATACATTTTACTTACTATGATATCGTATCATCAATACATTCTAACATCATAAAAGGTAAAATTAAACATAGTAATTAATGAATCTCCCCTCACGCGCTATTTGGACATGTACAAAGTGAGTTACGTTACATGTATTCGTACCAGTAAATAACACTTACTTTTAGAGTAAAATTACTTGCAATTTTAATTAAATCAATAAAAGTTCAGTAAGTAATATTAATTTATCTTTGTAAATATAATTTTTTTCGTAAAGCTTACAGGGTTGACCGACAGATAATGCCATCAAAAATTAAGTCCGTCCACTGTATTTCTTATTTTAAATTTTTTTTTTTCTTATTTTAAGTTATTCTTTCTTATTTTAAGTTTTAATTTTTTTACGATAAAGGATAAATAAATAAATCCAATAAATACTGTTATGTTGCCCGTCTTCTGAAAATGTTATATTTCATCCGCTTACAATGTCGCTTCGCTAACTTTCACGGGGACAGATTAAGTCTACGAGTCATCAACAAAGAAATAATAAAACACAATTTACATTACAAGAGCTCTTCAAATTTTGGTAATCATACGAGTACACGCAACTTAATGTTATACGATGTATTACATCTCTGAAGCATATATTTTAAAACTTATCTTCAACAATATTTTAGCCACTGGCAACATTGTTGCGAATATGAATTTTTTATTATTTTAAAGTGGAAAAATATGAATGAAATATTTAATGATGATTTTATGTGAGCAACAGAGTTTCTGCATGAATGTGACGAGTGCAACGAAAATGTATGTGTTTAACTTTATTTTTCAAATATTATTCAGAGAACTAAGTTAATATCCTAAGGTGTCAACTGCCAATCTTTACTTTTTCAAATGACGTGACATATGGACACGATGAAACATTACGGGTCTTATTTGCTAATTAGCTACGGAACCGACAAAAAAACAACTTGTTTCTGTGTTCCAATCTTTTAATTTCACTAATATTATTGCACTCCATGAAAATATCAAATATTTTTCGATTATTTTCTTTATCATCTTAACACGAGTTAAATAAAATCGTTATTTCGCAATAAGTTCGCCTTTTATTTAAACTGTTTTTCTTGTCCAGTACTGACTGACGGTCTACAATAATAAATAATAAATAAATAAATAATGTTGCACTGAGATGATCTACACAGACGATGGAGATTACATCTTAGTTAAAACTGGATCGTTTCAGTGTGGAAGCATCTCGTCTAACGGTGCTGGTGGGCGAGCACGACGTGAACAGCTCCCTCGCTGAAGGCTACCCCGTGGCCCACGTGTTCCAACACCCAGACTTCAACCGGTACACGTACGACAACGACATCGCCGTGCTGCGGCTCGCCCAGCCGCTGCCCGACAACCTGTACCGACCTGCATGCTTGCCTGGTACTTATATGTTTTGCTTACATCCGTATCAGTTTATTACTATTTTAATTATAACCGATTCTCACGATTTAGGTTCAAGAAATTATAGCTACATTACTCAGTAATTTCACTGAGTATGGGCTGTACTGAAAATCAGTGTTGCAGTTCACTGCAGCAATACTGAGTACAGTCCATTTTGTTGTATGGTGTTACTGCTGCAATGCTTATTATTATTATTTATTTTATTATTTTTTCTTGTTACACTTATATAGCAAATAAAAGTTTCTTTCTTTCTTTCTTTCTTTCTTTCTTTCCAATCACATTTTCACATACATGAGGACCTCCGCAGTGATTTAACTTTAGGACCCCTCGCTCGGCAGTCAGAGTCAGTACCAACTGGAATGCTGGGGTCGTCTATTAATTCGAGTTGCGGCACAGTGAATACTTTCTCGCTGGTTATACTTATATCTTAAAGTGCAAACTAGGTACTAGTCCAAAGTAGTAACTAGTAGCTTTCTTCTTTTGTTGTAATAATGTCATGGACAATTGCTTTAAATTTGCAATAAGAATATGGTATTTTCATTGAGCCTGGTGGAATTTTATTATACATTTTTACATGTTTTCCCATAAATGAGCCAACAATGTTAGTGGTTCTAAAACTTGTACAATCAGATTATTTTTATAGTGTTCAAACTGTTGAATTAATATTATTCTAGCAAAATTATCATACTAAATTTTAACTGAAATATACATTAATCTATACTTACAGTAATTTCTTTAAAAATCCCTGAGTTCCCATATCTAACTCTGATATAAGATGCAAATAGTTGTTATCTGCAATATATGTAAATATAGATTCAATCTCAACAACCGAATTCCACGGCAACAGGCTATAAAATTACCATCTTAAAGCTGCTGGTGTAGGCTTGTAACGAACCCTAAATTAATTCTCGAAATTTTGCAAGCTTATGCAAAAATACTTTATCACCCAACAACGATCGACGAATGAGAGCGCGAGAAATCGCACATGCGCACTATTTATTGCTATAATAGCGCTACAGACCCGTCATCCAAAAATAAAATAATTAACTACTCAAAAAATTATGCATTTATAAATTCTCAAAGGAACGGAAAAAAAAATCAAAACTAAGTTTACTCGTACTTAAAAATCGAAGTAATTAATTTCTACTTACATACACAAGTTAGCAAAATATGATCGTATCTAGATCGTCGTTCACATTACCGTATTCAATACAGATGCGCAAAAAAACTTAAAAAAATTTGGCAACCTAACACCTATACAGGCAATCGTATCAACTAAATTCATGCGCACAAATGTTTTTAAGTAAGTATGTAACATTTCAAACAATCACATCAATGAGCTACGATATTTGATTAAACAGTAATAACAAACACACAATATGCTGTGTCATTTTATTTTAGTACATTGAAAAGCGGAGTTCAAAGTCAATAATGGATATTGCTTGGATTGAAGCGATATAGCACTGACAGTCATTCGGCTCGACCAAGTCAGACAAAATGTTTCACGGTCGGTCACAACGACTTCGATACTTCAGAGAGAACAGTAAATCAATCTCGTTTCATATTTTTAAAAAGCATTCGTCAAGCCTTATTGGAAGTGTGGCAAAAATTTCGACACTAGTTCGCATTTGAACCTTCCACAAATACCCACTGCAACGTGACGAAGTAAATTCAACTTTGAAGTAACTTCTCAAATATAGAAGCACAATCTCTTAATTTTAGATGACGTGGACAAACTGGAAGGCGTTGATGCTGTCGTGTCTGGCTGGGGGAGCACAATGGAGAAAGGACCTCATTCTAATGTACCAATGAAGGTAAGTTAAATGAAATACTTTTAATATGTTTCATCGTGATTTAATTTGTAGTAAGAATGATATGGATATGAAATTTCGGATCTGGATATGGATACGGATATATAAATAATATTTTACCGGTTTCGGTTACGGTTACGAATATGAAATTATTCCGAATTATCCGATTGTTTCCGATAATTTCGGTTACGGATGTTAGATGATTTACGACTTTGAAAAAAATATATATTTATTTTACTAGGTAACAGTTTGACTTTATTTCTAGTTATTGTGTAGTATTGTAATCACAGAAAAAAAACAATAGCCTTAAAAAGTTAATAATAATAACGGTTTAAAATAAGAACGACGCGCCTAATGTACCAACTCGGCCGGCGAAAATCTGTCACAACGTATTTGATTTAGACTCTACCGCTATCCGAAATTATCCGAAACTTTTTTATCGGATTCGGTTACGGTTACGGATATATTTTTATTATTTCGGATATCCGATAGTTTCGGTTACGGTTACGGAGCTCCATAACATCCCTGATTTGTAGATATCACATCTGCCAATTCTACCGTAAAGCATGTTGCATTAAGCAGCACGGAGCATTTAAGACTTTATAGTACTTTTAGTCTACGCGTCATAAGAATGTTTTGGTGAAGTTGATTACAGTCTACTACATGAAGTTGATTACAGGTTAATTGACTTCGTCGTTTCTCGATTGTCGCTGAATTGTCTGTATAACTGCAGGCAGCCGTACAAATATGGTCCCAGGAGGCTTGCACAGGCGCTGGCTATGGGCGAAGGAAAGTGACACCCAGGATGATCTGCGCCAACGCTCCCGAGAGAGACGCCTGTACGGGGGACTCCGGCGGCCCTCTGCTGATGGCACATCCGCATTACACCATTGTTGGTTAGTACTTGTCTATGGTATGATGAGTTATGGCATTTTGTATTACACAGAGTATTTAAGACTTTACAGACGGTTGTTAAATAGTTTTGTAGATATTGATTTTGTAGATAAGTAAAAATATTGCTTACCGACTGCAACTGCGAACTATTGTGCTTCGCGAGAAAGCCATCCAGAAGCAAATACTAAAGCACCCTTAAGAAGATATCTTAGGACAACATTAGAAATGCATCGTTGCGTGCACACAAGATCTTAAAACCTTGCCATATACGCTGGAACGCCATATACCGTTACGAAATTTTAGGAAGTAAATATGTCGCATAATCCGAACGGTTCGCCAGGATGATCACATATCGTTCTTCTCGTCTATTTAGTTCACACTATACCAAATACTTATTTAAGATATTGGATATAGTACATACTAAAGAAAAAATAAATCTTAACTTTTCCTTTACATAGCTAGTTGATTGAAACTATCTGTTACCGAAGTAAACTAGTTAATTGAAAATTATTCGAACCTTAGAAAGGCGAAGCTTATTTTAATATTAGTGACTGGTGAGAATCCTAATATCAATCTCACTTAACTTTATCACTCGTCAGGCGTCGTATCTTGGGGTCGCGGTTGCGCGAGACAGGGGTATCCGGGTGTGTACGCTCGGGTCGACCACTTCATGCCCTGGCTTCGCGTAGCCCTGCGACATGCCTGCAGTTGCCTGCCACCACACTCATTTCGCTGAAACTAAGCTGAAGAGACTTTGATACGAGGCTTAAATTAAAACGAGGCTTAGTTAATTAATTTTTGAAAAGTTTACAACGATCTTAAAATTAAATACCTTTATAACGAGTAAGAAAGCTTTAACGCAATAGTCGAAGACTTGTTTACAACGTTACCAGATAATAGTCATGTATGTCAGATGTAAAGTTTCATCCACTTTAGGATCTCATATTTATTTATTGACAATCAGAAAAAATTAACAGTAAAGGATTTAATGCTCGTTACTACTTCGGTTTAATATATTATATGTATTTAGTGAGAAATTGTGGATGAACTTTCAATTATAAATAACTCAGTAATATTACCTGTAAACCAAAGTAATATTACAATACAATAATACCGAACTATATCAAATTTAAACCCTTATTCTGTAAATGCATATCAGTATTAGTTTTACCGTAGTTATTAGTTGTTTTAAGTAAGTGTTACTTTGTAATAACGTGGCTGTGAATTAATTGTAAGTTACTGTATACTTTAACCTAATGGATTTGTATCCGATTGTTTACTTAATGTAAAACAGAAATGTTTCGAAGTTAATTATTTTTTATTTAAACATAAAGCCATCATCTTTTTGTACCTAAATATCGCAGTTGGGTCGTTTTGTTTATAAGGTGGCTTAAATAGTTGTTACCTTAATATTTATTGCAATAAAATTTATTTGCGTTTTTAATTAACTAAATATATTATCTGTGAAACAATGACTGTAAAATAAATATTGAATTTTAAAATTGATGTTTTATTGTTTTTCGTGTTTTTAGAAATAATTTCACATTATATTTTTATTATTCAAAGCCGTTAAGAATAAAAAGTAATAACAAAATATCAGTAAAAAGTGTACTAATGTTTAGTTGAAAGTAGAAATCCAATTATCTATAATCGAATTATCCCACCTACCTACGGCCCTACGGACCCATTCAAAAATTTAAGAAGTGGACGTTATATTTTTAAAATAATGAGAGAAACATTCTTGATATAATACCAATAGTGGTATTAGAAGTGGAACTTAAGAATATTTAAATCTAAATATGTATATACCTATTATTATACAACCATTATATTATATTATTATTAATATACTTTATTTAATATCATACTACATATTTAACTAAACATTCACAACGTTTCAAATCCATTCTGTTTGGATTTATTTGCACCAATCACAAGCCAGTGGAACGGAAAAAAGACATGTTTGTGAACAATAAAATACCTCATGGAGCGTAGTACATTATTCCCGTCATGAGTGAACTAGTAAATTATTAACTATTTATGTTGCCATAGGCATTCTACAACCAATAAATTTAAAATAAATACTATGGTATAAATTTATATTTTGGATAACTGCATTATTTCTTCCATAATACATCTTTGTATGTCAAAGTTTATAAAAGTATTCTGTGTAGTTAAATGCTATTTTAGTATTTTGCCTGTGGTTAAATGACACACGTGAGTCCACAGATTCCCGCGAAAATTTGACATTTGACATAAAGGACGCTGAACCAGCTGATAATGTATTCTTTATTCTTTGTGAAGAGAATATAGTATTTTTTTACAATATTGAATAAAGGCCTTAGCTCAATATAATTATTTAGAGATATTTTTAGCAAAGCAAGACTGAAGAATGAATTTTTCTGACAATGAGGCTGTGAGTATCGTTGTATTCAGCATTTCATTTTGTGATGAATGGCCACAAAATCTTCACGCCCAAATTGGTTTGAAAATAATAAAATTACATTTATTCCATATGATAACGTGTGAAAGTAATTTGAATAAAAAAAATTAATATGTGAGTGAATTTCAAATAAATGTTTTTAAATCAGGACGACACGTCGAGTGTGGAAAGTACATCTAATACCGACAACACATCTCGGAGCGAAACTCCGACAAATACACGCGTGAAGAAACGGAGGCGTGGGAAGAAAAAAGTGACTAAACAAGTGAAGCCGCCCTATAAATTTAAGTAAGGTTAATATAAAATTCAGTTAAAATACAATTCATGAAGACCGAAATAAGTACTCATGGTCCTAGATAGAACAACTTTGTCATTGCTGCAAGTTTAATAAGTAACTGCTAATGATAACATTTTTATGACTTCTTTATATACTCTGGATAACACATTAATCAGTCAGTCCATATGATTAAAAATGTGAATATTCAAGGGTTTTTCAAACCTAACATGAACAAAAACCGACTTAAACTCAATTATACATATTGTATGTGTGTATGTATTAGTGAAATCATCTCATCCTCTATCTTTAAACTCAGTTGCAGTGCCAAAGAAGACCATGGGCAACCACTATTTGGATGTCAGTTCAACCACCACCTCTGTGAAGGAGAGCCACAGATCTTTGCTGTTGTTGGGAGCAACAGGGTATCTATCTATGAGTGTCCAGAGGCAGGAGGCTTTAAGTTCCTACAGTGTTATGCCGATCCTGACGTTAGTATTGCAGAAAGCTTATATTAAATTTAAAAGGTCATATAAAATATCTTGTGTTGGATAAGACCGACCGACAGTGGTATATAATACATTTATTTATAAAACAACCACAAACAATAATAATTTGTTGATAAAGGTTTTTAATTTTTCCTAAAATCATATGGGATTAGGCTGGCTGGTACAAACCTCAAATGGAAGGGACCTGATACCATTGCCTTGACCATTGTTCAGCAGGGTGCACTTCAAATGGAGTGGTTTGATTAGACTTGAATGGATGGAACCTCTTACATCCCAATTCAATATAATTGCAAATGTCTACACTATGCCTTTCCATTGCTTTTATAAACAATTCTTATCCAGTTAAGATACACTCTAAATTTTAGTTTGTCTTCCCATCTTTCATGCAGACGTCTTTTTTTTCTCATGCTGTTATTGAAATACTAGGTAAAGTGAATCTACTTTGTTATGGCTCTTGGCAATCCTTGTGTTCTTTTAAAAGACTAAAGCTAAGAAACAAACAGATGAGTCAAGTTATGATATGCAGTCACCATCACCACTGACATCTATCTAAAAACATTACTGTAGTGTTTACAACCATGTGGTATGTATTGTGTGGCACATTGTTATACTTTCATGTATATATACAAAGATGACCAAGAAATTTAAACAAAAACATATTATTTATGATTTTAAATTGCTGATTGTACTACATTTTACTTCTCATTAAGTAATAATAGCAATCTATTGTAGGTGGATGAAACTTTCTACACTTGTGCCTGGTCTTATGAAGAAGAAACCAACCTACCGTTATTGGCCGTTGCGGGCTCGCGAGGCATCGTTCGCATCTTCCAACCGGCGACCCAAACATGCACCAAACATTATATAGGCCACGGACATGCTATCAACGAAGTAAAATTCCATCCACGAGACCCAAATCTACTGCTCTCAGCGAGCAAGGATCATGCTTTAAGACTTTGGAATATAATGACTGACGTGTGCATAGCCATCTTCGGAGGCGTCGAGGGTCACAGAGATGAGGTTTTGAGTGCAGATTTTGATCTCAAAGGGGAAAGAATCATGTCCTGCGGCATGGATCACTCTCTCAAGCTATGGAGGCTCGATAAGCCATCTATGAACGAAGCTATCAAGCAGAGCTACAGTTTCAATCCGCACAGGGCTCTACGGCCATTCAATTCTCTAAAGGAACACTTTCCAGACTTTTCTACCAGAGATATACATAGGAATTACGTAGACTGCGTGAGGTGGATGGGCGATCTAATATTATCAAAGGTATGTTTTTTTTATCATGATTTGTTAGATCGTTTTACCAGCAATTTAACTGTAATGGATAATCACGAGTTTAGTATTTTTGTACTAAAACATGTTATTAGGCAATGGAACTGCAACATGTGGTAGACTGTCATCCTGGTAGACAGGATCACTAAATTCAAATTCAAAATCATTTAATCATATAGATAACATACATACATAAATAACAAACTAACGATTTCTATGCCACAGGTGACATGGATATACACAATAAAAGTATCGCAATTAACTGCTTTGCATCCCGAAGGGCAAATCAAACACGGAAAGTTTTCACTCAGCAGGAAAGCCGGTCAGGTCGTTTAGTTCAAATTCAAAATCATTTAATCATATAAGTATTCAGTAAATACTCTTATGAACGTCATTTTTTGCTTCTACCACCGTTTCGAAAAGGTGCTTTAACAATGAGGAGAAGAAACGGCGAAAGAAACTCCGCAGCACAACTTTTAAACAACATATGGTAATTACATAAGTTTAAACTTGTGCGGAACTGGTTTCGACGCTATTATTTCCAGGCGTCGTTGTCATTAATGTACTCGTCTATACTATAATATCCTTTGCCTGTAAGTTGTGTTTTAATGCGTCGCTTAAAAGTTCCAATGGGCAACTCGCGTAACAACTTAGGAATCTTATTGTAAAAACGAACTCCAAGCCCCATAAAGGAACGCTGAACCCTTTGAAGACGATATGAAGATGTAACCAAATTATGCCCATTTCTTGTTTCATGATTGTGTGTGTCACTCTTCTGTTTATACGTATTTAATTTTTTTTTTATAAATACTAAATGGATACTACCACCTGGAACTATAAATTTACTACAGTGTTTAATTTTCAGTCATGCGAAAACGCTATAATATGCTGGAAGCCGGGCCGCCTGGAGGACACGGAGCTGCGCCCCGGCGACAACTCGGTCACCATCGTGCACCGGTTCGACTACAAGGAGTGCGAGATTTGGTTCATTCGGTTCGCTGTCGACTACAGTCAACGGGTGAGGGGTTTCATTCGATTCTTAATCTATAAATCATGATCATTCGTTCGAATGTCAGCGAGCCACGTTCTCCGCTAGTTTTGCTCTGTTGCACAACCAGCGACGCAATTTCACGGCCGCACAGTGAGAGACGCGAAGTAGTATATGAATGTTTAATCTAAATATATAGATACATAGATATTAATTTTAATAATCAGTACAGGCCCGTCCCGGCTTTGTTCCGGTTTCAAAATTAATTATCATACTTGATATATACAGCATAAGTCCATCCGGTTCTTTGGAATGGTAAAAGAATTTTTCAGATAAGTGCTGTAGTTCCAAAGATTACTTTCCACAGATACACAAACACACAAAATTCGCACTCTCTTTATAATGTTAGGATACATGGGCACGTCGCAGTCCGATCGTAGATTTGACGATATCATAAAGTTATCGACTGTTTCATGAAATATACGTTTCATGAAACAACCAACAATTGACGTTCGACAACATCGTTGAATAAGTTAAGTTTTACAACTATATTCTTGACAACATTCAGTCATAATTAAGAAAGCTTGCGATAATTTGTGGTTTATTTTATTTTTATTTTATTTTATTTTTTATGGAAAACTTACAGCTAGTTACAAAGTTTTCACGAATATATATAAGATTATATAATATTGAAGAGAATCGGTAGTAACAAAAATAACAACAGTAACAAACAAAAGATAGGGTTTCAGAGTTCAAGGTGATACATGTATACAAAATTATACCAAGAAAAACTATGAAAATTACAATAGTGTTTTCTGTTACTGAATACCATAATGTAAGAAATATAATTTAGGTTTCATTTCGGTTACATATTTATGTTACTTATAATTACGAAAAAAAAAGAATTTAAACTAATGGTTTGCCTTAACTTTGACACGCTCATGTTGAATAAGTCAATATCACACTCCCGGGCGACAATATTTAATGATGTACACGCTCTCTTGTAAAAAGAAGAATTCTGCCTGTAGTTATATTATATTATGAATTATTTTATAATAAACATTTTGAAGCCGCCAATTAGTACCTATGTATATCAATATCACGACACGGAGCTGTGTGTCTGTGTGGCCGTTTGAATATTCATTTAAAAATATCTCAGGTGATAGCTCTCGGCAACCAATGCGGTAAGACGATGGTGTGGGAGCTGGGCGGCGTGGCGGGCGGCTCCCGGGTGTCTCAGCTGGTGCACCCGCGGTGTGTGGCCGCCGTCAGACAAGTATGTAGCGGCACTTCACCTATACTGTACTACTGTAGTGTTACTATTCCGACGCGGTGAGGAGCGGAACTACAACATGACTTCAGTACTGTTACTATTGGCACTACGCGAATAGAACTGATGGGGATAAACCCAGTAATGTTGTTTAGTTATAGAAAAAATCTCAGTAGTTACGTCAAATGAACTTTTACAGAACTAATGGGAATAAACTTCATCTATTAGTACAATACACTCGTATTATGAATACTTTCTCACTATAACTATTTTACGCCAATATTTCAATCCAGACGCACGAATCACGGTCCCGGAACGGTGTTTGGTGATGTCGTGTCAAAGTATGTAGATATCGTTGAGTGAGCACATACACCTATCTGCTTACTCTGACTCCACCCACCCCGAGGACGCTCCGTTTGGGGGGAAACACGTGTCGGTGACGGCACGTGTGTTGGTATATACTTTTACTTATCATATGTGCATAATTTTATTTATCACGGGCGGACGAAGGTCTTATGCAGGTATAGAAGTATAGAAGTACGAGGGGTGATCTAAAAGTAATGATAATCAGTAACAAACACAATGAATATGATAAATTAAAAAAAATATATTTTTCGACATAGCCTCCTAACTAGTCAATACATACTAAACCTAGAATTTCAAAGAAGGGACGCCGTAACCTTGCCTGCTGAGCTTGACCCTTTGAATTACTTCGGCGTCGGTTCGTCGGCTCGTTTCCATGTCATTGATTGTTGTTTAGTTTCGGGGTCAAAGTGGTGGATCCATGTCTCGTCCAAGGTCACAAAACGTGTCAAAAAATTCTCCTTGTCCGCTTGGAACTTTTCGAGGTTTGCTTTCGAAGTGTCGACTCGTTCCTGCGTTTGTTCGTCGGTTAAAATTCTCGGCATCCAACGCGCGGAGACTTTTCTCATATGCAATTCGTTCGCAAATGATTCTTTGAATATTGCCATATGAGAACCCTGCGACCTCAGCTACATGCCTGATAGTCAATCTTCTATCGGCCAATACAATTTCTTCAACTTTTTTCACGTTTTCTTCAGTGAGGGACGTGGACGGCCGTCCTTCCCGATGTTCGTCTTCTGTCGATGTTCTTCCCAGCTTAAACTCCTTGACCCAGCGTGCAACTGTGGAATATGAAAGGGAAGAGTCCCCTAACGTTTCCACTGGGTCTCTGTGTATGTCTTTGGTAGAAATTTTTTTCAGGCAGAGGTATTCAATGACAGCTCTGATTTCATTTTTTCTCATTTTGAAGTTCACTCCCCAGAATTTCGTATTCAAATGAACATAACTCTCGGGAATCATGACTTATTTAAATGATTTTTTGTACCTGACCTAATGGGGATACCTATGTGATTAGAAGACAACTAATTATTATTATTCTGTGCCCTGGAAATAACCGGTTATCATTACTTTTGGATCACCCCCCGTATATACCACCATACATCGTGCTTGCGGATTGTTACAAAGTAAATTAATACTAAGTTAATACCAATTAATTTCGCGCAGTTAGTTATTAGTACAACTTATTTAGAATTCCGCAGAATTAACGGCCGATACTATCAACTACATACACATACTCAATTCATTACTGTCGGTCTCGATAGCAGTTTTGAATTTGCTATTTACATTTGATAAAACACTAGAAAAATAAATAGCGTGAACGAAATCAATGCGACCTACTAACGTACGGTGGAAAGTCGCTATGTGCCTTTACGTGTTTGTGACGTGGTGTTGCCGGGCAGGTGACGCTGTCGCGCAACGGGCGCGTGTTGCTGGCGTGCTGCGACGACGGCACCATCTGGCGGTGGGACCGCGTCAACAACGGGCCGTAGGTCGCGGCGGCGGCGGCGGCCGGCGCGGACGTGTCGGTACGCTTTGCTAGATTATACGGAACTGTAAATGTTTTGCGATGTCTACGTTTTCATTGATAAATGTGTCTGTTCGAATGTTCTCCGGCGTGTGTATGAAGTATGAAGTGTGTAAACCGATCTTCGAAATATTTTTTACGGTCCACCTCCGACGCATCTTTCTAACATATATTTTAGGAGAATGTAAAGAATTATACAGTACTGGAACATAGCTATAAGGCTGTGAGAAGGGTGACCTCAAATGATATATCAGGGTGACACAGTTCACTTCGTAATCCCGCGTTTGGTCACTTACACAGCGAACAATACTTCTAACAAGCGTTTAAAAATATACCATCATATACATGTTACAAAATATTGAAATCAGATAAAATAAGGACGCAAGTGAAATGACAAGCGATCAAAATAATAATTGTTTTTATACATCGTGTCACTCTGAACGCGTTGGTTTAATTTGAGAGTCAAATCGACAATAAATTCATAGATATGTCCATACTAACCCGTTTTAAATTATCCGCATCATTCCATCTGTAGAATGCATTGCGCAGCACCCGACGCAAAACTATTCCCTTCACTCGAAGGTCATTCATGACTGGCCGGTGTCTTTACATGTAATTAAATCGTAGGCGGTCATGAGGACTGCCGACAGAAGTGAACACTTAAAACTGTATTTTGAATCTTCAAACTGATAGTAATATTAAAAATTAAACCTTCATTATTTTTGAATTAAAATTATTAACATTAATCTGATTTTCACATCTATCGGCATTCCGAGCAACAAGATTATAGTATTAAGGTATTATATATAATATTTATTAGTTTAAACACTAAAAAATTCGTAAACTCACTACAAAACGTAAATACAAGTTTGTTGAAATAATAACTAATATATACTTAAATTATCTTTAATAAGATTTATATATATTACATTTATATTTTTATATAAATATAAACAAATATACTTTTAACATTAGCATGTCGTTATCTAAAGCGCCTATAGAAGTTTTCACTTCGACAGTTTCACGACAAACTTTCCACGTGACCTGATATTGGTATTGACTGGACGCATGGATCGTGAATGGGAACTTACATCGATGTGACGGGATTGAAGTCACATTCGAAGAACATGTTCTTTCGTCGATGATTTATAGCTACTGGTGTGCAAAAAAAATCATAGAAATATAACGAGCCGCTTAACAATTAGGACTGTGTCCCTATTTGATACCTGCATGTCGGAGGTGGACGGTGTCGCCGGCGTCACGGCCAGACATCCTCGGAAGCGGATCGTCGGGTGATTCGAGCAGAGTAACATTTCTACAAGAATTTAGTTTTTACACCAAGTTACCACACAATGTGTTCCCAGTGGAGCGGTATTAGTCTCCAGCGTGGTTAAAATACAAGTCCATCCTGCTGCAGCGCCTGCCCCTTAGCCTTAGCCGGGCCCTGTTGTCGGCACGAGTCGCCGGGTGTCGAGTCATAGCGACGGTGCTGCCGTCGCGCGGGCCGCGTGCCGCGTGCCGCGCGACGCGTGCCGTGTAGTAACAGTATTGACGACTGCCCTCGACTTGTATATTGTAAAAACAAGTATATTGGTTGCATATCAGCATAATGTAATTCAATTGGCGTTAAGTCTGGAATTTATCCTGTCGGGGGCAAATTGGCTACAACATCGGTGTTGTTGGTTATTTTCATAGTCATAATTGTTAGTATAAAATGGT
The DNA here is from genome assembly GCA_003671415.1 of Megathymus violae. NCBI lineage: Eukaryota > Metazoa > Arthropoda > Insecta > Lepidoptera > Hesperiidae > Megathymus > Megathymus violae. Next base: position 865,950 of record PDGT01000013.1, on the reverse strand, counting down.
CTGTGAACGTGAATGTTTTGTAAACAAACATGAGACAATCACAATAATAAAAGACTGGCTTTAGTCCAAATAATTTATACATTGTTTTTCTTTACTTTTTGAAATGTCCTTACATTTTATAAAATAGTTGTCGTTAAAAATATGATTCATCTTCATCATGATATATCATCGTTCACTATATCAGTCCACTGGACATTGTCATTACAACCCATGTTGTCCCACTGCTGGACGGGTTCCTTTGGATGGAAGTTAAGGCCACGCTAGCCAAGTCGGTTTAGCGGAGCTGGACCTATTGTTAATTACTGTGTTCAACACAATGTATATTTACGTTCTTGAAGTAGGATGTAAATGGACTTCAATGGACAAAAGAAACTTGTCCCAACGGTAGTCACCACCGACCACACGTTAACGGATAACGTTTTACAGCTGATTCAGGACACTGCAATCGAACAAAATCAAACACTTCACACACGTTTTTGACTTTTATATGTCATCAGGTGCTCGACTACAATTCCACCTGATGATAAGTAGCGATGTAGCCTTACAGGTAAAGCGCATCAACTTACAAAAAGCCTATTCACTATCAACTATTTCAATCCTTCACGATACGAATCATAAATGATGAACCAATCTCGTACCGGCGGCAAGATTATGACGATGGGATGAATAGTTGTCGTGCGTGGAGTCCGCTCCATAATGGAAAGAGAATGAAACAGTCGGTAGGTCTTAAGAGTGGGTGGATTACAATTTAACCTAGTCAAATATCCCGTTTATTAACGTACACTAATTAATTTAAAACAACTGGATCGAATGGGTGCATTAGATATTTATCAAAAATTAATGTAGGTATGTCTTGTTGCTCATAGAAAGCGAAACCATTGTTTTTGAAATTGTCTCTGTCTGGCTATTTGTTATGCACATGTCAGGTGGAAACCACTTAACAGTTTCAGATACCTGGCACATTTGTAAAGTATATTACGAATCCAAATTCTAAGATGTTCTTTACCCGAGAAACAGAAAGTAAACGTAAGTATGGAACGAGAAGAGGGAAAATAATGTTTGGACTTTTTGTTGATATTGCGATAATTGTACATTTATAATTAATGAAACTAAAATGGAGCTAACATACAATTTATTAAATGTCTGATAAAGAATGAATAATAAATGTTGACTGACTAACTTATGTGCATATAATAGTATCAAAATAAAACAAAATTATATGACAAATCTTATTTAATGATCAACATATTACGGCTACATAACAAAATGAATCACAGGGGGCGGGTGTGTCGTGGTCTACGAGACGCTTATACACTAATCACGTGGTACAACTAATTTGCGTTCCAACAGTGAGGCTTATTTCGTTGCTAAGTGAGAAATTTGTGTATAGAAACGAAATATTCGGAGTACATTCAGTTTCTCACTTCTTTACACAAAAAAATTAGCCTCATCTATCAAAGGTACCTTAATCGCTAAACCTAGACACCGAAGTAGATCTAAAGAACTACATAAGATTTAATCATACGTTTAAACCTATAAAACATTGTAAATGACAAAGTAATTGAATTTAAGTCAATTTGAATTTAATTCAGTCTTTAACATTTTCTAATTAAACGAGCAATCAAGACTGCCGGACGTAACCAATAACCAACGTAGAAAAGTTTTACTGACAATCATTATATTAGGTTTCTTTGAAATATCACGTTTAACATTTAATTTTATTACATAATTTGAAAGGACAAAGGTAAAATTGAGATATTAGTAAGATCATTAACTGTGTTAGTGTTTCAATCAAAAAGTTTTACGCGTGGGTCGTTCGGAAAAAGACTTTTGACACAGTACTATTGCCATAAAATCTGCGCTCATTGCACAAGCACAGTTTATTCTCGAGGACACATTCCATTAATACACTAAAACAGTTATCTCATGAGATATCGTACACCACAAAGTTGAATATATGTAAAGAAGATACAAACAATCGCCCAGAATCATCACAACGAATTCATTGAGCGGAGTTCTAAGGAATATGCACTTTCACAAAATATTCCATCAACCACACACTGTGTCCATAAGTTCAAATTATTTTACATGGAACAATATAGATACACTAATTGATAATAACTCAATTTTAGAGGTACGGGTATAAAAGTAGTATTGAACATTTCTCTGAACGGCCCGTTGGTGTGGGCAACGTGCACCGCCGCAACTGTTGACGGGCCAGTCTCCGGCTCGTGATCGAAACGCAAACGCCACTATAGTAATTAAATATGATATAATTGAGCAGTTTATAAAAATACATAATCCAATGAAACCGTTTAATTGACCGACAATTGGTCAACGATGCAAACATTTCAGCTTTAATAACACAGCAATAATAAAAATAAAAAGTAAACAAAAACTATCATGTATCTACAACATATCCATCGCATGTATGTAAATTGAAATTCAAAATCATTTAACCGTTTAGGTTTTCTGTAAAACACTTAGGTTAATAAATAAATCTCGGATTAAAGATAACATATGTTTTTTTATTTTTTATTATAGTTTTTTATTTAGTATTTATTAAAAAAAATTAAAAACATATAACCAGAAAAGTGATACACACAATCATCAAACAAGAAATAGGCATAATTTGGTTACATCTGCATTTCGTCTTCAAAAGGTTCACCGTTCCTTTATGGGGCTTGGAGTTCGTTTTTACAATAAGATTCCTAAGTCGTTACGCGAGTTGCCCATAGGGACTTTTAAGCGTTGCATTAAAATACAACTTATAGGCAAAGGATATTATAGTATAGACGAGTACAAGAATGACAAGGATGCCTGGACAAAATTAGTGTCGAAACCAGTTCCGCACAGGTTTAAACTTTTGTAATTACCATATGTTGTTTAAAAGATGTGCTGAGGAGTTTCTTTCGCCGTTTCTTCTCCTCATTGTTAAAGCACCTTTACGAAACGGTGGTAGAAGCAAAAAATGACGTTCATAAGTGTATTTACTGAATACCTATATGATTAAATAATTTTGAATTTTTTGAATTTGAAATATTGAACTTTCTCAAAGTGAACATTTAATGAAAATGTTTCAACGTGACCCTAATTCCGCCTCAAGCTGTTCAATGCATAGATCCGTGCAAAATTTAGAAGTACATATCCAACAATTTGTACTACAATTGTATCTGCACAAATCAAATTAATATCAAATATAATCCACCGAGGATCGCGACGATGAACAATAAAATATCTTCTATCAAAAGGCAAGTAACCATTAAAACCAATGGTTGTATAATCGGTGTATCTATTAAATAATTGAACATGTACAATTTCTACTAATTATATTTTTGATAGATTATTTTTTATCACATTCAATCTAGATGGCGGAGTTGAAAACTTTGCGTTTTAGGTTCCATTCTAGAAGAAATATATGTGGAATGTCGGTACAATAATACACGATAGCAAAGTATTTATCGCACAACAGCGAAATCCCCAATATGGGAAACAAATTTAAAATAACCAACATACAAACTCGACAACTGACAAACGAACTCGACAACTGACAAAGAACTCGACAACTGACAAACGAACTCGACAACTGACAAACGAACTCGACAGCTGACAAACGAACTCGACAACGGACATAAAATCTCACAAGTATGACGTAAACGCAGTTTAAAAACAGAGGCAAATGTGTCGCTATTTTATCCGAATACGGATAATTACTACTAGTTATGAATGTTACTTCCCCACGATGGGCCACTTTACCAAACACTAGGGAGTGATCTTTAGATCTTACACAAATATTATAGCCCACTCCATGTTATTAATCAGAAAAAACTCGATTTATTACCGTATCTTATGACAACGTAGCCCATCGTTCACCAGTGTCACACGACTTCACAAATAAATGACATTTAATAATTACCAAGAATCTACACAATATAATAAACGAGTAATTCTACCCACAACTTAGTGTAGAGATAACACATACGCAATGACATTGAATACTGCCCAGAGCTCCTACAAGTGTAAAACATTCGTAATCTGTTTGACATAACACTTAACAATTTAATCTGTGATTCTTTTTCTTCTTGTATTCTCTATACAAACAGAAAGATATTAAAAAAAAAGAAAGAAATAAGCGTAACTCGGATTATTGATTACAATTCTAAGTATATGGTTATTCAATTTAAGCGTTTCTTTAATTAAATATCTCCTCGCTTACACCAGGTAATAACTACAGAGATTCAATAGTCACTAAATTATATACACTAATACATAAGAAACAATAAAGTAATGACTTAAACGTTTGAACAAATTAAAGTTATGACTAGAATTAATACTGTAACGGAATTGTTGTTATAAAATTAATTCAATTAATAGCTTCAATCACTGCGCGTTGTGAAACGAACATTTCTTTGATGCTGCTTTGTTACGTGCTATACTTTTATCGTATCTTATAATTTTGAAACGAAAAAACCATAAGGTTTTTATTTCAAGACTTCATACCTCCTTCCAGAACGGCGTCGATACGGGAACATTCCGGTCTGTCCGTATCTATACTTAAATCGAATTTAAATCAGCTACATGAATATTATTGAGGTAGAGGAATATCCTTCGTAAGAGACAACAATATTCATTGTTTTTATCATTTTGCTTTTTATATCTCCCGAGCTACAGTCGAAACTCATCATTCATATTATTTTTAAACGTACCAACGATATATCATTACTAATTTACAAGTGCATACGCTATTCTAAAATTATGAGTACCCTGGCTTTATAGCCCGATTAGATTTAGTAAATCATTCGGGTACTATAACAGGATCCCTCTCCCAGTAACCTGCTCTATGGCGGTACAACAATCGTAAGCGTGACGTTGGCACCGTTCAACAATTTAATTCGGTGCGGAACTACCCTCTCATCTTTATTCTAGGTGGGTATATCACAACATCGAGAAAAAGTATCTTACAGAGGATGAGATAGGTGCAGGTATTTATCTAAAGAATTTAATAATTACATACACAGTATCAGAGAGAAAAAGTATCTACTAATGAAAAAATTATGTAAAATATCTAATTGCTTCAGTTATGTAAAGTGATGCTAAAAATTTGGACAGTCTGTATCTTTAGAGTATTTTTTTTTTCAGTCAACAGAGGTGAGCACAGCAAACGTTGGGAATATCAAAGTTTCGGCGAAAATTGACAAAAATCAAAGGAAATTATTGCTTATACAATAATTGATGATCGCTTAAATTTTATTTTATCATAAGCACCCAACGGTCGGTTAAAATGTTACCGTTAAAAATGCTAATATTTTTCTAATTAACATTAGTTTTGTTAACATCTACATGCTACGATGAATTCATAATAATTTTGTTGATGTTCTCTGTTATTATCCAGCTCATATTGAAAAAAACCCAATGTTTTCTAATTCAAACTAAAATTATTTCAATGATCCAATTGCAATTTTTTTGTAAATAAAATGGCTTAAAAAATCAAATTCCATATGAGACGATGATCCAGTTGGTAGTGACCCTGCCTACCGAGCGAAGGATCCCGGGTTGGAATCCCGGCCGGGCCAGAAATTTATATCACATAATAATTCGTTCCTGTTCTGTGATGACATATTTCTGTTCGTCCATGCCACCCGCAACACAGAAAATTGGAAATGATAGGGCGTGAATGTTTATTTTTTTATCATAGAAGATTTCAGTGACTTTAAATTAGTTAAGTAACGCTTATGTTACCCTTTATTGAAGCCGTTCGCGTCGACAGCGCGCCTGCTACGGCGTTTGCAACCATTCTTGAATAGAGACCTCAGGCAGGTCTCAAACGTTGGAAACATCAGACTACACTGCCTCGTGAGATATTCGTACTATTAATGACATGTAAATACACTCGAAATATTCAGTGTTAAACCAGTTAAGATATAAATCCAAATTTGAAACGTTTGAAGATTAAGAATATCCATAGAGACAATTTTTTGGCAGACGGTGGAATCAGAATGTCACAACGATCTACAGCCATACGTATTGTGCGAGATCCTCATCGACCGAACCTATTTCTAAAGGTAAGATATACATATTTGTTTCAATAATAACTAGCAATATGAAACGTGGGCGCGTTGTTTTAACAAAATTGGATGTGTTATCCATGCTCAAGTATTAATTAAAGATTTATTTGATGACATATTCGAGAAGAATCCCTCGTAAAGAATATGGAATAATTTAATAGGAAATTTTAAATTATTATTCATATTGTTTTATTTTTTCATTCTATTTTTCCGCTTATTAACCTTATCCTAAATCGCGTCAATATTATTGTCTATAATAATATTCTACGGTATTTTAAATGTGAACGTACGTACGTACGTACGTGTACTTGACCAAGATTTGCTGGTCTAGGGGAATTATCGCAGTTGCTTAAAACTTTTTATGTGCACAAATTCGCCTTAATCAAGATGTTTTAATAAAAAAAAATACTAGGGAATCCGACACTCATTGTCCTGCCCGAACATAAAAAAAAACAAATTTGCCGAAACCCGATCAAAGCGTCAGTCACTATCAAATCGAATCGTAAATCCAAACCACCCAGGGACTCTGTTAATCACACAAATAAATTTATCAAAATCAAGCCAGCCGTATAGAAAATCTTTTTCTATTTTACATTTATGTATGAATGCCGCCATTATGATATCTGCTTATCCCAAAGTTTGGTAGACAATGTTTTTAGCATTAAGTCCGCCTTTTATACCACATTGCATTAGTTATAATCAAGTTCAAATAACTAAATACTAAACAAACCTGTTCATGTCGTACTTGTCAAATTAAAACCGCCCTTCCGCCGTCCACACTCCACTAGCAGTGCGGTGTACACGGAGCAATTGCTAAATTTCAGCGATTGCGTACGTAAATACGCGCGTATACATACAATCTATCACATAAATCGTTCCCAATACTTGCTCTAAGGCTAGGACACATGTCTACCATCGCTACGGTTTAATATCTACAATAAATTTTATTGCTTCGAAACATTTTAGGTATATTTATATCGTTGACCGTCGATGGTATGTCGACGCTACATACCACGTACTTTCCGATCGCGCCTCAGTACCACATGTATCCAACACCCAATTGCTCAGGCGGTATTGACTCTTGCAAGCTGTGTTTTGGAATACGACCAATTCGACAATATATCATATTTTTCTAACCCATACATAAATCATCATCGCAAGTGATAAATATCTGATTGCTAAGCTTCGATCTCCTCTCACAAGAAGACGGTTGCAGGTCATGGTTCACCGTGCTGGCGAAATGAGATCTAGCAGACACACGCCGATCTTAAGAACAGCATAGATAACTTAGCTACAGAAATGTCCTAACGAAATATTTCAACGCCGAAGCTTATCCTTAATTTACAATACGTAATGGAACTTCAAACATTCTTGTGAATAATCTTGTTAATTTCGAAACCCCCCACTCTACTACCGCTCATTCACATATGATCTGACCAAACCAATCAATAACTCATAAATAGAAAGCAACATTCCTCAAGTTAATCAATCGACGCATTTACAATGACGGCTCTCACAGCCACACCCACTCACGAGAACACCTTTCTTATTATAATTTCATTACAAAACACCCACAGTAGTCGCCAAAACGATCAAATACAAAAACAGTCATTTCCCCTTTTGATTTCTTTTCGATAGCTAAAACTTATATTACCTCAAACCTAACATTCTCTTAGTGTCCAACCTTCTTCTCGACCGAAGTTTGACTAGACTCAGAATAGATTCAACGTTATAATAAATACTAAACGCACAGTCCGCACAATGTTACCACGAGTACCTTGCCGGTTCTTCTCAGCAATAACTATTCATCGCGTCAGCTTACAACTACACAGTACCGAGGATTGAACAGTACCGTTGTATGCCACTTTGAATGCAATTATTTACAATTAAAACATACATAAAACAAAAGATTGCCTGTTAAAATTCATTACCCGGATAATGCGCATGTAATTATAAATTTATCTTTAATAATCTTTACTTTTGTCAAATAAGCAACAGAATAATAACTTATTGTTAATACTTTAGATGTCACAAATGTTTAGATGTTCAGAACAAAAAACTCGGGGAAAGTTATGACCATTAAAATGCGAATTAACAGTCTATGCATCTAAATATGCAGCCTGTTAAATCAAATATCATCTCTATACTAAACAACGTACGGTAGCGATTGAGTTTCTCCACTACATGGCGCCGCACCCCACAATATGTACGAGTATACATATTGTGGGGTGTGTGTGTGTGTGTGTGGATCAAGATGGCGACAATTTGATTAATGATCGATGATTTATTAGTTGTTGTTGAAATAATAAATTGTATGATTATTATATTATTCTCACTTGAAAAAAGGTTCAGATATCTGTTAAAACTGGAGTACGGTTCAATTTTTACGCGACTCGAGTGCCGATACAACATCACATCATGTATATGATGAACTATGGTTTATGAGCACTTTTCCAAATTAAAATTTGACTTCATTTATGTTTTAGTTGAGTCAAACTTTAAAACGTGAGGTGGTCCAATTCTCGTTACCGGGACATTGGTCCGCGGTCATATTTTTGTAGTCTCAGTCTGCTACTCAGACCTGTCGAATGTCGCAACAGCTGCAGCCTTAACTGGCGTCCGTCGACGTGAACATTCTCCTCTCACTGCTGCCGGACGGCGGGGGGCGGGGCGGGCGAGCGGCCCGGCGGTCACCTGACGCGGCCGGACGGCGACCGCAGGTGCGACCGTATGTACCCGGTGCGGTAGTCGACCGTGTCGCGGTTGCGTCCCGCGCCGTTCTGCCCGCGCTGACGGCGGCTCCATCTGTCGACAGAGCAGAACGTTGATTTAGCTGACACGTATCATTGTCAATTTTATTGATCAAAACTAAGGAAGGTTACTCGAAGAATGTGAGAAAAATGATTTGGGAGCCGGTTCGATCTCATTTTACATTCGTTCAAATATAGTCTCATAAATCATAATAATTCAAGATTATATATTTATTGACATTAAATTAACAACGCAGTAACACAAGAACGATAATAACATGTGTGCGTGTGTATATAAACGTGTGTTTGTGTGAACACCATTTGGAGTAACACTAAAATCGTCACAAGCAAGTTGAGACACAAATATTTTCTCCGACCGCGTATCACACCGAGATAGACTTCACTCCGGGGTTGTCCTTAAAATATCGAGGCAAATTTAAGCTAGGTCCTTTTGTTTGTCAAAGACGTGAAATCAAACGTTTTCATGTAGAGTAGATGGATAGACACGGCCCAATACTATGGTATTATTATTGATACAGGACAGCTAAACAAATAAATATATTATTTATGTGAATATAACGTATAACTCAATCGTACAACCGAATCTTTTTATTATAACATTACTCGATAGACTCGGTTGCATCGCTCATATTACTACTAGCCACTCCACAATAATACTTACGTTTGACAACAAAAATCAACATTTAATTACAAACGAACAACTAACCAACAATCACACAAAAACCCACAACATACAAATGAAAACTCATCACAAGGATTATCTCCACAAAAACGATTTAAGCTCGCTAACAACTTGTCATTAATTCACTTGTGAAGTTTTTCTACGTTACTCGTACAGTAGAATTACGTATCCCATTGAATCCTTGTGTCCGTACGTGTACACGGCGACCCTGCCAGGATATATTTTATACAAATAAGTACAAGTCCCTTCGTTGGGAAAAGGGCCACATCCGGATTTTTTAAAATTCAAAATTAATTTTTTAAATTAAAATATAGCCGCAGTAAATGGTACTTACTGCGTTCATAAATTGCGCGGCAGAATTGTCGTTGATCTACTAATTACAATTAATTAAAAAAAAAATCATATTAACCATTGAACACACACATATATATTCAAATTATTTTAACTCCGAATCGCTACCGGCATCTCGCTTTTCGTTATACACTTACACTACACTTGCACTTCAGAGTAAGTGGTGATGTAGCTTTAAAGGGTGACCGCACATTGACTTAGAAAATGCTTATTCCCTTTTTGTGGAGACAATCGTTAAAGTTGTTTATATAAGCACCGCCACAAGCAACACAGTGTGCATAGGACATTTAGTTCGTGACTCGTTCACACAGCATCAGTCTCGCACCAGTCCCGCCCCGCTCGCGTACCTCACCTACGACGCACAACTACGAATAAGGTACAGTACCAAACGTACACGTCGGCGAGAATCAAAAAAACGTGGCCAAATAAAACGACTTAAATTATCGTATAGCCAATATCGTATAATAATTTAACAGTTATCCGCGTACCAATGTGTGTATTCAATCGTAGTGTGGCATCCATAAGTTGCATTTACCAAATCTGGTGGAAATTGAGGAGTCACAAGCGATGACATCGGTAAATAAGTTAGAGACGCTCATAAATATATTTGCGTGGGAGTATCAAACGCGTTAAGAACAGCGACTCACGATCGGGGTGATCTTTGTTCCAATTAAATGACAGCTCGAACGCACTTCACGGATCGATACTAACGCATAACCCGCGGAAGGTGGTATCGACCAATCGACTTACGAAACTCGCTCACTTATGCCGCACCGCTCCGATGCCACACCAGATCCTCTCACAATGAACAGTCCTTTACCAATGATAACTAACTATATGGCGGAAGCGTTTAGTAATTTCACAAATCGTTGGTAATATAAACTCGGGAGATTCATTTAATTAATCGTGACTCTTAGTAGCAGTGCAAGTTTAGCTCGTGTGAGAACCTGATCATTCGGGTAAACGAAATATATACTCGACGAAAAAATCTAAGCATAATTTTATACTATTTTCTTAGGTGACTTTATACTATACGATAATTTTAGTTCCGCTGTCCGGCCACGCATATTCACGTCGAGTTATTCCCGAGTATACAAACAAAAACTGCGCGCAAGGGTGTTGCACTGACACAACACCGGACCGGTGCCGTGTAAATAAGTGATTTTAAGGCCGACCGAAGCGTACGATTTCCGTAAATTAAGCATTTCAAAGCTACAGCATCAATTGGACAAAGTAACGTTTTTGATACGCTGATAAAATTGGGAAACTTAATAAAGTCGTCGATAAATCAGTAAGTGTTAACAAAATGTTACAGTTAATACGAGTTCTGAATACGGAAACCGTCCGTCCCGGCCGAGGCGAGGACGATGCGGGTGCGTTCGTGCGGAGTGCGTACATAGCGCTGACCTGAGCTGGCTGCGGCCGCGCGTCGACCGGCAGCGTGCATCGACGCAGTGTTAGCGTTAGCTGCACACACGCGCGTACCACACGTTTAAAAGTTTATTTATATACATACGTTATTAAAAGCATTAACAGACGCAAAGATAAGGTCCAGCGGTTCGTGCCCCCCGGCCAAAAGCGTTGTCGCAATCTGCGGCCGGACCTGATGGAACAGTCGCTCTGTAAGCCAGCTACGCGGACGCATGTCGCACCGGTAACTATTATTTGATCTTTAAATAAGATAGAAACGCGTAGGCGCGTTCGTATTTTGCGTACACGTACGCACATCACTAGGTACAGGTTCTTAATATTTTTTATAAACTCAGCTTTGTACATACGATCGTACCGCAGATTATGACCAGAACAAAAAACTATAATAATTGTCGGCCGACAGCAGTCCAGACGAACGGATTTGGTTCGAAAGTCGACCAAATCCGTGGTCCCACACCGAACCATATTCGATCGTCTGTTAATACTCTGATAAAGAGGCATTCGAATCGTAGCGTCAAGGTGCGCGCACGAAAAGCGTGTAAAATTATTGCGTTTCCGTTTACTGTCGCTATGGCTCGAATGCTCGAGTTGGCTCGGGAACCAAACTTATGATACTTCACAACTAAACATTTCAATGTTAAAAGGTTTGATTAAAATCCAAATCGATTGGCATTTTCGATTAATACCGATTCTTCAAAAATAAAATTCTTAAGCACGATGACAGATCATTTAATTTAAATACAAATAAAAAGCAGGCGTGACTTTATAAATAAATATCGTTATGATTTTGGTTTCTTCTATTCTACAAAAACATCTGCAACCCTTTTTTTAAGCCATAAAGCAATATCTGTGTGATACTTTTGAAGCACTGTTCCTAGTCGCTCCGCATATCGAGCGAAGCGCTCCTTCAATCCTCGGCCGAAGAAATTTATATGACATTAAAATGTTTAACCCCGTTAAGTATATCCGTATAACCTACTACGTCTTTGTCATGTCTCACGGCGTCTTTCCAGTTTTTTAATAGCCGTTTAACTAAAGTTTTTCCAACCGTGACTGAAATTATTCAATGTTATCGTGTGTTTTTTATAATAAGCTTAAAGCCAACCGTGTGTGCTAGTGGCAAACAAAAAAATCTAGGTAATTAAAGCAGTGCTCGAAAAGTACAGAGTAGATAAAAATAGAGTGCTAACAATGTACTTGAACACATTGAACATTAGAATATTGCTGCATACAGGTAACGCGCGCGTTATACCAGAAGACAACACCAACCACCGAAAAATAATGATGCCATCTTTTTCGCACACCGAACATTTTAATTTTGGAAAGCAAATTCACACGTTAGCACGCCATTTGCTCGCACGCCCCTTCAGATGGTTACAATTATAAAATGAAACGTATACAAACCTCAGAAGCCTCATGATGTAGTCCGGCCAGTTGTCTGGCAACATCACGAGAGAGAACCCCACGGTGATGAGAATGATCCCGGCTAGCTTCATACCCTCGAACTGTGCTTCGTAAAACACTACGTCCAGTGCTGTGAAACACAGATTACGGATTTTTACTAGTACATATGTTATTATTCAGTAGCGCACGGCCATAGTTTTGTTTTAGTGCGGCAAAAATCCCACAGAACGGCACCGGCACCGGGTAACTTTTGAAGGTTTCGCCGCTCGGGAAAAAAAAGATCGGAATCGCTGACAGGTGATTGCCGGATCCAGTCGTTCACTCATGTCATATTCACCGTGACTGATAGAGGGCAATCTAAAAGCCTTGAAATGTGTATTTTTTTTACATAAAAATAATTTAATGCTTGACAACAATCCCACCTTATTATCGGTAAGTGATGATGAAATCTAAGATGTTGAACTCATTAATTTATAAAAGCTCTTTAAGACTCCTATACATGAAAATAATCGTTCACTTATTCCAAATAATACATGACCAATGTGAATCATAACAAAGACAATACGTACGGGCACTTAAAACTCACTTGTGATCTCAGTCAGATAAGTGCGAATAAATTTAACTACTAAAATTTAAAAAAAAAAAAGTATTTCTATTCCGTTTCCTTACTCTGTAACATTTAATTTTATCTCCATTGAGTAATACCAGGAGTAAATATTGTAAAATAGATCTTAGCATAATGAGAAGTTATAGATTTCTCGTTTGAACGTACGTATTACGAATTAATTATCACTCACTTCGGTGAAAGAACACATCGTGAGAAAATCTTCATAAGTTACAGTTCTCAATAATGTTCTCAAAGGTGTGTCTGCCGACGCGACCGACTATGGCTTAAACCCGTTTCATTGTGAGAGAAGACCCGGACAGTTCGGGTTGTAGAGACAATTATTCTAGCACACCTGCGGATACTGGCACGGCGGCGATGAGGCTCATCGACACGAATATGTTGTACGTGACCGCACTGCCGAACTGAAACACCAGGTGGAACACTGGAACAAAACAAATGGGCCAACGTTTTTACGCGTTCATTGGTGTCGGGGAGTCAATATTTTCAACTGGAAATGTTGATCTACATATTTACTACCATAGTACGATCTTTTAACTGTCAGTAAGGTACGAGTGGGTTGTAGGAGCCGGCTGTAAATCGATTAAGAAGCCTATTTTTTCCGTCATCGATTGATCAATTCAATTAATTGGTCAGCCGTTGCGAGTTCTGTACAATGCGTTGCGATGCATGCTTCTCGATACACGATTCTTCTGCGCATAGACCTCGATGAAGACTACGTCGAATTCGCAAGTTCTATACTATGATATGTTGAAATGCTTGGCTCTCGGCATAACATTTCTCGGAACATACGAAAATCTGTCCGTCAATCAAGTTCGCCGCGAACAGTACCGACCGAGCATGGCGCCGCTGGCGACGAGCAGCGGCGGCCAGGGCATGCGGTGCACCGGCAGCAGCTCGGAGCCGGCGAGGAACAGCGCCACGCACACCGGCCACAGTAGCGCCGCGTTCAGCACGCCCAGGATGCTGAAGAATAGCGCGCGCTGTCCAGTGTTCAGCTCGCCCATCACCTTGCGGAGCAGGACCTGGTGCATCACGTATCACGCGTCGTGAAGATGTATTTTTTTAAACAATGTCATTGGTGAAAAGTTTAAACCAAGACACAACCAAGGTGCAGTCTAAACAGACTGATCTAGAAACACGAAATTACAAAAGTTCCTTGTATCATTGACTATCAGAACTTTCATGCATTTATTAAGGTTTCGTAACGAGATATTTCTCTCCAGAAATGAATGATATACGCATACAATAACTACAAATTCTATGTGCGTAGAAATTCCGAAACTTAGTTCCGAGCGGGAGCTACTAAATATAAATAATTATGCATATGGGTATGAATATATATGTGGAACTAATTTGAATAAACTTTATTTTTTATTCTACGCACGTAGTGAAGTACGCTTCAAGCCTACTCAACTATGAAGACTTCCCCAGCAGCGGACCGCTAATGGGCGAAAGCATAAATCCATAAAATAATAAAGATCCAACTCTTCTAGTTCAAACAGTACACAGACGAAATACGTCAGGTCGATGTAGCCACGAATTTCGAACATTCACAACCTACAGTGTGTTCATATATGATTATTAAATCGATGACTTTTGTCAGGACGGCCCCACTCTCCGCATATCCGTGGCTCACACGTTAGTTCAATTATTACTACACACATGCTTTTACTGTTACCTAATCTGTATCTTGCGATTATGTATGCAATTGCCAATTTAATACACACATTTTGGTGTCCCGATAATGTCGAGCAATGTCAGTTAGTTATCACAGTTACGATGAAATACTGGAGTAGTATATGACGGTGATAAATACTAGTTACAATAATTTTGGGAAATAATGACATACGACAATTTAAAGACTAATTTGATTTGTCACTTTCCTCTTTCCTAAATTCGGGTGTCGTCATCCACGCACTCTTGGAAAATTCGCCCTGTATAAAATAAAATAAATTCTTGACACGTAACGGAACCTTCTAAGGCAAACATTAACTTTGATTAATCAGAGCGGGCTAGTTAAAAAAGTTATTTGGATTGACTAATTATAACGCCATCAGCACTGCGAGGTCGCCATTCGGACTGACCACTCCGATAAAGGCGGCGTTACTACAACGTAGCACGCGATATCCTTCGATAACGAAACACAATAGGGATTTATTACAATGGTCACATTAACTTGTCAAAGTTCACCTCGTATATGTATCTCTGTACACAAATGATTACGTTTGCAAAATCGTTACAAAAATGCCATTTCGATATTGTTCTCATTGTTGTGGTTATTGTTGCGATCGTTTATCCTGCTACAGATATGACTTTCCGTGTCTTTTATAGATTAAAAAAAATACATTAAAAGTGATTTAGATAATCACAAGCTACTACTACTGTATAAATCTGTTGAGCTTCTCTGTATGTCTCGAGATAACTCAAAAACGTCTTGACCGATCTTAATGAAAATTAGTATGTAGGGAGAATACGTGATTGCGCAACTGGTAGGCTATGTACAATGTGAGTAAACCTAAAGATGTCTAATCAAGACAAAAAATATTAAAATTCTAATAATCATGTATTATATATGTATATATAATAATTAGTCCAACTCGAACGAAGTAGGACGGGGCCGCTAGAATTTATACAAATCTTTGTATATTTGTATATTTCTATGGCCACAACTAGTCAGTATTATAAGTATATGTGTATTAACTGGACTTTTAATAATATTTGAAACATCTATACGTAAGTGTCCTTACCGGAGTATCACTCGAACTCAAATATGGACGAAAGTCATTTTAATTTTTCCTACCTACCATCCCGCACTACTAAAATTAATCATGAAATCTTTTTCATGTTTCGTTCGGTTGCAATGTTGGAGAGCCAATTCATAAGTGGATTCACCGACTCCTAAAGAGCAAAGTCTTGAAGTCGCCGGATTAAAGGCGCCGTCAAAGAGTAAGACGGCTGGATCCGATGTTGGCGTCGCGCATGACGCATCCGTGGCATAAGGAAAGCTTAACTTCGCGTGGAGTTTCTGTGTGGCGTCTTCTATACATTTTTGTAATAGTTCGCACGCCAAGAACACGCGATCAACCCGTGAAGTGACTGATAGCCACCCACGCTCTAATGTAACTTGAAGACTTTGGGGATGTACTCGCTATCATAATGCCCATCAGCTGATTTGCCGGCCAATAATATAAAAAAAACCTAGCTAAGTAGGTAATGAACTATACGCATGAATACCGTCCCAATGAAATTAACGACAGAAGCCCAAAGATCGAAATTATATCTGAATGTAAAAATATTTAAATATTTGTCAATGTAAACCTTTGAACCTTATCGTGTATCAACATCCAATAACAATAGCAATCTGAACATTTAAGGCACGCTAACACGTCAGTCCTTGCGTGTTCGTTTAACACAATAGGGAACATGCACATTATTACTATTTTATTTATTCAAATCATTTCATTGCGTAGATAAAGACTTAGGGTGTCGCCATAACAACACACACGCAAGCAGCACGCTCATCGGCATACAGCTGATAGAAAAAGTTTTGCGGAACGTTCGGAAGCCAGAACTGACGCCGAGCTAAACGACTTAGTCTATGCCATAATATTAGCAAGACAATACTGTTAAGTTAAAACATTTATTTAAGTATATGTATATATGTACATTTTTTCCCAAAGAAAAAAGCAACCAATCTTTCTTATAAATATTTAGTATATTAAATTACATCTTAGCGTTGACTTGTGTTACATATTATATCCCCTTGTCTCATGAAACTGTCGTTTTCAACGTGTCTAACGCAACGCAATACTTGTATTTTAATACTGTACAGTATATTTATACCATGCGATACGTATAACACAATCGAGGGAATTTTCAAACCTGTCGTTTGCTTAAAAATTTCATCATCATTACAATCCATAATTCTCCCACCGCTGAGCTTGGGTCTCCTCTCACAATGAGGGGTTAAACCCATAGCTTGCCACGCTTACCAAATGTGGTTTGACAGACTTCTTATACCTTTGCGGACCTTCAATTTGTCAAATTATGCGCGTATTAAAAATTATTCGCTTTCACTTGTTTTGGTAAAGGAAAGTGTCGTGGGGGGAGAGTTCTCCACGATGCTGTCAAAAGTATGTCGGGCTTGAAAATGTAGCTGTCTATACATACCAGTGTTTGCATAGCGGTCGAAATCCGTCTACAATAATTCAATAATGTTATTTTCCAACATTTTTTGTGGATAGCAACTAAAACTCTTCAACATCTACTTGAACAACATAAGAAATTAAAAAAATCGGTAGATATAAGTAAGGAACAAAATAGTGCTGGACCGTTTTGTCTTGTCTTATATTGTTATATAGACATTGTGGACATTGATTAACACAAAATCTTACTCACCTTGAATATCGCAAAACCGGCGGCGGAGACGGCCGCCAGTACGACGCCGCCGAGCGTAGAGCTGCCCGTTATCCCGTCCATGTACGCCAGCAAAGCGATCCCTGTGTCGCACAGGATCGCAGCTACTATCTGAAATAATACCACTTCGTTCTATCGTGGATCCACATACCGATAATAATGATCCCGGATCAACAATATGGGACATCGTAACGGAACAAATACCGTTGTCGATCAAAAGTAACAAGCAGTCTGCGGCCGAGATTCCAGACTGCAGAAGACACATGTGAATTGAAGCTCTCAGGTTTAGTTGTTTGCGAGGTTTCATTTTTGTGGAAGCATTTTTTTTTTTCAGTTTTCCACAAAGTAACTAACACTAGTCGTGCCGTAATCATAAAAATATTCTGATGCCCTGTTTTCGAATCTGAACAACGTTTTCTCATGCCTATAGATTATATGGCCGGTTTTGTAGTTCGACCAAACTGCATATTTATAGACAAATTAAATCACTGTACTCTAAAGTAAATTATAACCGAGGAAATTATTATATTGTACAAACTACAATACACGTCGCACGGACTGCAGAGAAATGTGAGCTACAACTTTTAAACTTTAAATATGTGCGTAGTATTAATTTCCGAGTTGTGGAGGAAGCCGGCGTCCTAACCATAGGACTGATAATTTTCATTCACCACAGTACACATGTCATTACGTCAAGAATAAGTTACGAGCACTGGGGACTAAGATTTCAAAGGCTCCTAAATTACGCAGACAGCTCCGCGAACCGCAATGGATCGCCGATGGGTTAACATCAATTCACTGTAGTTTCATTACAAACCAAAAAGCAAAAGATAACCATAGTAATAATTCCATAACATAACAAATATACTTGGAACTCACCCTAACTCCAACAAACTGTTCGTGCAGTATGACCCAGGATAGCAAGTAGATACACGACACGTTGGTGGCAAATAATGCCATCACATCCGTCGCCAGCAAGATCTTCAGTGAATATATGTACATGTAGATGGTTATCACCCACAGCAAACAGAATAAACCACAACGGCTTGTGAAACGGGCTGTTAACAAAAAAATTTTGCTTGTTATTTCCTCGAGACCTGAAGAGCACACGGTCATAAGATGGAGTCATTTTTTTCATTAATGTATTTTTATGTATTCTTCTAAATATTTAATAAAATAGTTTTTCTAAATTGTTAAAAAAGTGCTAATTATTTTTTTATACCTATAGACCATGCAATCTTACTACTGGAAGAACCAATGTGATAAACACATACTTGACATTATGTTGTTTATTTATTAATTAATTCGATAGATACACCATGGATTAATCACTAGACAAGAGTGAAAAATATTGCAATGTATACAATTTAGTGTGATTTGCCTTTACAGATGTATACAACATTCTATATGAGTATGAGGCTTATAAAATATAACTTGTAATTTATATTTGTACTTTTAAAAAAAGTAATAAAAAGATACCATAACTAAAGTTATAACTAATAAAGAAAAAAAATCTAAGGTTCTTTAATAGTAACACTTATGTTTAGATATAAATTGGTAATAAAGTATATCTTATGTAGTATTAAATAAATAGGACTTGAATAGGGCTACAAGGACCAATGATATAAATGTTTGTTTGTTAACATATAATACAAATATGTTATTTACAACTATCAAAAATGTATATACATAAATATATATTTAATATAGATTACTCATAAAATATTATGCATTTAATCACAAAATTGATCTTAACAATAAAGACAAAAACTGTTTGTCCAGCATGTATTTATCTCTTAAATATTGTTTAAATATATATTTTTTCTAGTCTCAAATAATCCTCATCCAATTGAGAAAAATACATGACAATATGTTATATGCCGGTAATATATAATACTTAAGGAACTCAGTAATCAAAACTCTTACCGAAAGTGAATCCTTTTTCCCTAAAATCTCTGAATGGGTCTAAAATTACATCACATGTTGACTTGCACTTATTATGTATCAGCATTACAATGACATAGATTGGGAAGAATAGTATGAGCCAATTTGTGCAGAACCATGCTGTCATAAAAGGTGCATTGAAGAGGTGCTGCAAAGGAAGCAATTTTTAAAACTTGTCCTTTATAAACTGCATGACATCAAATGTAAAAAAATAACTTTATATGTGTCAAATGGAGCAGTAGATTTTGTTGGTAATATATATTATCCATAATAAGGTTCGCGCAATACACAATGATTTGTAAATTATCAATCCTAGTAATTGCCTTAATGTACAAAGATGTCAATGGTTTTTTTTCAAATTCAAAATCATAGAAAACATGTCAAGGATTTGAAAATAAATAAACTTTGGTTGTTTTATAAATTTCAGACTAGGTAACAGAAATATATGACTTATACAGTTAATTTATTATTTTAACAGTAAACTGCAGTAATGTTTCAATCAATTCAAATTTATTATAATATAAGGATTCATATTGTATAGTAAACAGATTGTATGCAAACCTTAGAAGTAAAATTGTGTGCCGAAACCTCTGTGCTGATAGGCACTGCACGGTCTATATCATCTGCCGAGTACTCTGTCAGATACATACTCTTGATGCAGTGTGTTACTGTCACCCAGGAAGCAACCAGAACAATAGTTATGCATAACCCATAGTAAATCTGGAAACAATAATATAAAATTACTGTAGTGATTGACCACAATACAATAATGATGAACCAATGTTTTTTAGATTTTCAGCCTTAAAACATAGGAAGTAAAATTGAAAATTCTTACTGATGAAGCACGACATGGCATTAGAATAATAAACTGTAAAATTAATTTGTTATAAATTCTATTATGACATACTTTCTTCCAGAATCATATTTAAGGTATTACACATATAACAAATTACTATGAAAATATTTTGAAGATGAAAACTATTTGATATACATATATATTTTTACACCAATAGTTTGCAAATAAGCAGATGAGGCATTTGATGATAAGCGACACAAAACCAACTTATAAGATACTGGTACCTCGACACTGCATCCAAAACACATTATAAACATTTTAAAATTGATAGTAGAAGTAAGGTAGAGGAAGAACTATACTGCCAGATACAAATTCTGACAAAGAACTATTCATACTATCCCTCAGTCCCTCTTTTCTGAAAACTGTACCATGGGACTGGTGATTTCTTAATAAATATACATATAAGTAATATCTAATCTTAATAAGTATACTTAATAAATATTTTATAAAATGGATTTGGTATTTGTGATAATTGAAATAGATACAAAATTAAACACTAAACCCTAAGTGCAAAGTGTAGTGTAAGTTTTTGTGTTCACTATTTATAATTAATAATAATTATATAAATGTTTAAACAATATTTATGGATATATTATACAATTTAAAATAGAGTTCTTACAGATTTTCACTTGTTAAAACAACATAAGTGATAAAAAAGGGCAAGGTTTCTTTGAAGTCTACAAAACTACATAAAACAAATTTGATATCAGTATTGGAAAGACAAAATAAGCTGCTGACCTTCTTTGCAACTTTTGAGCAACACGAGTGCGGGCATTTCTTATCGCGTAATTGGCGCTCCTCATCCTGGCTGCTGGCGGCGGATTCGCTGTAGGCTTGCTGTAGAGATGGCTGGGTGGTAAGAGGCGGCGCTGAAGACACAGAGGTCTGCGGAGTGAGCGGTGCGCGCGGGCTCAGAGGTGTCGGCGGTCCGTTCGGACGCACTCCCTCTCCTTCACCTCCGCCGCGTTCAGCATCAACTTCTTCGCTCGTAATGATTACGCTCGGTGTTCGAACTCGCTTGGGATTAAAAATCGTGGGCACATCGCCGTCCCTGGCCATCTCGCTAACGCTTCACCCTTTTACGTAAACATCGTCCTGTTTCCACTTCACTTGAACTCCGTTATTTACAGCACCAACTACAAAACATTATTACTACATCGCTAATAACATAAATTCCCGGCTCATTACCATAAATTTAACCACCTCTAATGGAATGACCGATATAATTTCACACACTATTCCATTATATACTATATATTTTATTCTGTCAACCGCTAATTTAATAATAACGGTGCATCAGCTGTACTTAAATTAGATAAATATTTTCCAACCATTTTTACATTTTCCGGACGTTTTCTTATTAACATAAACTCAGTCAGATCCGGAAAGGGTTGCCAGATCTTAATAAATCACACACTAGTCAAAGATATCTCTTGTCTCTAAAAATTGGAGGCAGCCATGAGGACATGTTGACAGAAGTGAAATCATAAACTGTATTTTGAATTATAAAACTGATTGTAATATTCAACATTAAAATTTCATAATTTATGAATTACTATTATTCACATTAATTTGATTTTCAGCATCAAAGTAATTAATCATAAAAATCATCTTGATAGCAATATTAAATAAAATTTAAATAAATGCTCAGTTTTTTAATTTTCTTATTATCATTATTATAGGTATATAAAAATATTAACATAATTTGTACTCTGATGTACTGCACAAAGATCTGACAATTAAAGCATTGAAGTAATAATCAAATTAATACACAATTTAAAGAACACACTTTAAACATCAGAATGTTGCTGACGCAAATCCATAAGATTTACCCCGACCAAAAATTGTCTAAGCCTATAGAAGTTTTCACTTCAAAAAAATCAGAGGAGGAGAAATTATTCCAAAAACTCAGTCTTTAGATTAAAAAAAAAACTGTTCAATATGTTAGAAAAAAATAAGTTTTTTTATAAAAAATTGCTTTAAGAAAAATCCTAATATAATATAGTTTGAAATATTATATTAATTGTAGAGAAAAGTGCTCATAATACTAGCGTCGAAGACTTGTGTTAATCTAAATGATCAAACAAGTTTAGTTATTTTAGATTAGTCTGTTATATGAATGAGTAATAACTAGTAGCAAAATTTCAATAGTAAAAATATATTACTTTCCACAAAATAATAATTAAAAGTTATCTTCGTCAGAAAACAAATATTAATTGGAACATATTAGATAAAAAATGTACCAATATTTATATATGAATACTACTTTTATAACAAAGCATATATTTTTTATCTTGAGTTTCAAAATCTTATAAAACTTCTCTTGAGAGTGAGGATCTTAAAAAATATATGTAAGGTACAAATTTGGAAGTAAATCCTAATCCAAATCTAATCCAGATACAAACCTAACAACTAAATGAAATAAATGTGGCTCAGCACACCTGACTTCAAAACAAATGACCAGTTTATTTTTCAGGTTTGCACCTCGACATAGTTTTAATCATAGTCTTGTCTTCGTAGCCATTGTATTTAATATTTGACACAAGTATGTAGATGTAAATATTTTTTTCATATACATTTCCGATTAGAAGTGCAGCTACACAAATTACTACTACTATTATTGAGGTAAATAATAACCGTATTATGAAAATAAACAATAGTAGACTTGGCAATACTCTGCAGCTACTGCAAACCAGTTATAGATTTCAAATAGACAGATATTAATGAAGCGAAAAGTAATATAAACGGAATACTAAGTAATAAATACTAGAACTACACTAGACATATTAAGTTAGTCTGTGAAACAGACTAAATGCTTTGTTCCATAGATATAGCAAATGTATTCATTACCTATAAATTTATTATGGCTCTAGCAATTATTTTGATTCTTTCAGAATGTAAGAATATTTTATAAAGATCTCTTTTTTTCTATTTTACAAGAAAATTCTAGAATTATATTGTAATGCTGTTACCTCGTTTCGTTAACTGAAAGATAACAATACAAAATAGAAAAATTTCAATACTCAAATACGCTAACGCTTTTTCGGTGACGCAATTATATTTATGTGTCATTTATTAATATTATTGGCTTTATTATAACACTTCACATTATTCATAAAATGAAACCAAAATGATTGCTGGAACAAAGGGAGATAAATATTAAATTTAATATTTATAAAAAGAACGGTTTTACAGTAGTTTTGGCTTAAAAAAAAAGGGTCTATGGCTTAAAATTTGAATTTATGAACATAGGTGGCAGCATAAAAAAGTTCTAAATTGTACCACCAGAGGGAGATAATTGGTTAGCCTACTTGAAGCATCCGGGAACCTCGCCATAGTAGTAGACATGGCGGGTATCAGCCTGACTAAATGACGAAATAAATTTTGTTTGCTAATATAAGAACGTGTTAATTTCGTAGAAAAAGTGTTGATACTGAAAGACTAATTAAGTTGTATTGGATTAGGACAAAAATGCAGAATGTCGGACAGTCTGAAAACCGAAATATCGATAAGGTGAATGTGCAACTTGATGTGGTAAAAACGTCCACTCCTCAGAGTTCGGCTTCGAGTCCGGCCAAATCTGAAACCGAAACGTATTCAGGAGCGCCTGCCAAATACATGACGGACTCTTCGGAAAGCGAGGATGACTCTGTGTCCGAGGTAAAACGTGTTTTGTTTTCGACCGAGGCGGTGGCAGTGTGAGACTGATTATCTGTACCGCTAAATACTGCAAGGGACATCTTTACATGACTGACCATACTATTACTTTTTCTACTAAAAAAACTTTTGAATCCTTATTTATTATCTAAAATTGACCTAAGTACACTATAACAAAGTAATTTTTCATCCTCAGTGCCGTATAAGTCTCTTGCCAAATATTCCGTAAAACGTCAGAAAGTCATAGGTACATACGTCCTACTGAGTAATGCATGAAATTATTTATGCCAGCCGCTACTAGACAGCATTCAATTGATTCTTTGTAATACTACGATACGGACTAATCCGTCGTAAGATACTTTTACATTGTCTATTTATGTTTTGGATAAGGTTCGAACTACGGTGGCCATGTTTCTCGAATCACATGCATTTAGTCGAAGCGAAGTGCTGATTATTGAGTTTAGTGACATTATATTACTACGAATCTGTGAATTATATAATTTGTATGTGGAATCCTTGCAAATATCGTAGACGATGTTGTGTTTTGTGTCGTCACGCGCACTCGTCCCGTACGGAACGTCCGCTACGATTCGCGCAAAAATGTTGGTTATTGGTGAATTACAAGGACCATTGACAGTAGCGTTAGCCGTAAGCTCGTCTCGAAGCACCACATTGTCAGTATGTCTCACACTTATCTCGTTGGTATTATAGATCTTGCTGGCTTGTTTGTGCCTTAGCAGGCCAGATCTGTTGGTAAGTGGAAGACTATGCTACTGGGTGCAGAAAGCTTCACCGATTGCTGTGGCAGTTTGAGTGGTTAACATGCATAATGTGTGTGCAATGGACAGTTCTGATGTCTTATAATGTTTTTGTTTTTATGTTGTTGAATGGTCCTTGTGATTCTAACATTTACATGTTTTGAAGTGATGTCTTTATAGTAATGGTTTTTCTAACCTGAATGCTACTCTAACCTAAGTGAGCAACAGTAACAACTAAAATTAAACAGGTCAATATTATTTTGATGATGAGCTCTATTGTGTGGCTATATTAAGACTAACACAGAGTAACTTACATTATTTAATTTGATATCTGTCCTTTAATTAAATAAACAAAGAATGAAATATTAGTCATATACAGAGAAAACATTTGCATACTTCAAGTCTGATAACATCCAATTAACAGTATTGGCTTTGCATTGGTTTTGTTTGATAGAGTTTTTGATTTTGAATAATTGTGATTGTAACATATATACAGTAACATTTTTTAATTAGTGCAGTCTATTTAATTCCTTTTTTATTAACAGGCTGAAATGGAAGAAGAAGGAAGTGCTGCAGAGTCATCTAAGTTCCTACTTTCCCATGAAGATTCAGAACGGCCTATCGATCCTGAGATGCAGGCGCGACTTGAGACTCTCCTTGAAGTAGCTGGTGAGTCTCTTTTCTAATTGTTTTCTCTAGTCATACAATTTTTAATTATAAGGTCTACTAATTGTTAATCGTTTTTCATATTATGTTGTCAGTGTTGAAAACTCTTACATGGTCTAAAGCAGAGAGAGAGAGTTTTGACAGTCTGATACTGCCAATGCATAGGGTACCTCAATGTTAAATTATAATTATATTTATTGCTCCATCAACATATTTAAATTATCATCTATTTTAGCTGTAGCTTTTGAATATAAATTGTTTGACCTTAACACAGTGCAATGAACATAAAGCAATAATTTCTCTTTGAAGTCTCATTGAGTGATTCAATATTTGCTACCAGTTTCTATTTCCATAACTAAATACACAAATGCATATCTGTTATTATATATAATATGTATGTGTACATTTAATTATCAAAAGATTATTTTTTCAATAATTTTAATGAACAAAAGAATACACAATAGCAAAAAAAATTGTGAAGATAGGGCATGTATGTAAATATTAATCATAAATTATTAATGTGTTGTGATATAGTAATGTTGTTGTTATTTTCCTCAGAGCAAGTTTAAATTTTTAATTAAAAAAGTGCTTAGTTTTTTTAATGATTTAGTTTTGAAAAACAATGGTAAATACACAAATCATACAAATCATGCACTACATCATAGTATACTAGTTTATGATTGTTATTAAAGGGTTGGTTGCCAGATATTATGTACTACAGGTAAGATATTCTACTTCTTGATGTTAAAAGTGTAAATTTTATATCTTTTTCCTTTACCAGTCTAATTTCCATGAGACTGGGATCCTATTGTAGGAGCTGGAACCATTTGAGTTATTATACTAGAGGTTTTGAGTTAACCATTTTTCTTTTTCAATTGTTCAAATTGGATTGTTAGTTTTGTTTGGAGATAGTTATAGACATCTATGAAAAGCCGTGGAGGGTGCAGTGATGAACTGCATGTTTATATAAAATTTGTTTTCTGTGATCCATTTGCATAACAAATTTGGGTAATGATGGTGTGATGGAATTTTCTTAGGTTATGAAACATATTTTCTATTTCTTATGGTTTGTCAAAGATTTATGTTTCATTTTACAAATTCATTATTAATTTCATCAATAATTGGCACAAAGTCTGGGTTACCTATTTTGATCTTATATAATAGGCTGGCTTAATATATCTTAGGTTTTTCTTAATAAATAATTAATCACCTTAAAATAAACCTATATGTTAATTGTAGTTACACAAGCAAAATCTGAGGAAATATATATAAGTAATGAATTAGTCTGTACATGTTTAATATTAAGGAGATGTTTTTATTTTGTGATTGTCTCTTAAGTCTTGTTGCAATTAAGAGTAATTGAAAAGGTTCCATTAGTAAAATTTATTAAATAAATATCACCTCTTACTTTATTATGGTAAAGTTGATTGATTTTTTATAATTTAAAATAACTGTATATTTGAACATTCTAAGCTTTTTTACACAAAATTAATTAAATCATATATTGAAACAAGATAACACTAATTAATTATTAATATGACAGAATACACATTTTTACATTCAAAACCAATTAAACGCATAGGGGTTAGGAGACAAGATTGAGTAAATTCATCTAGGTTGCAAGGCCGTTTCATGGTTTATGTTAAATAATGGATTTCAATAAAATTAAAAGTTGGTTCTGCATTTTTTCATGCTAGTTAATTTTACAAAATGTTCACAGACCATTAACAATCTTTATTAAAATGCAAGATGAATTGTATACTACAATGTGAAATTGGTTGAACAAAGATAATTGTCATTTATGTAGCAAAGTATACATTATAGAATCGTGTTTTGGCGCGTTATAGTTGTCAGAAAACTATTCAGTTTCACTATGTTTTCATCCGCGGTGACCGTGGCTTCGGCTCGAAGGTGCAATCGTTGCAACAACGTATGGAATGCGTTGGTGATTGCACTAGAACTTCGAATATATTTCGGTGAACCACTAGAAATTCTCTCACTTACTATGAGACTGTCCCATTGAATGGCTTCGCTAATATCAGCCGGATAGCGATTGCGGGAGATGTAATATCTTCATGTAAAAGTATCGTTGGGTTTATATAGCGTTTGGTCGGTAGACGAACTAATCTTTCCGTTGATATACATCGGAAATGTCTTAAAATGTCTACGTTGTGTCGTTATTAGAGAAGGACGGCCGGCGAATGTTAGTGGCTTTATTGAAACCGTCCATGAATGAGTCTTGTACCGTTCACTAGACGCGCGCGACCAGCGACCGGGGGCAGGAAAGATTTCACGCCCAGTACCTATTCCGATAACACTTCCGCACTCGTTAATATTTCTCGTTTTTTTAATATTAGTATTGGTTATGTTGGCATACCTGGTCTCTATCGCTTGTGCAGAACAAAATGTAACTTGTATACTGTGTATGGATCTAGTAGTGCTGTTACATTTTGAACTTCAGCTCCTAGGTATGTCGGGTTAGGTTAGGAATGTGACGTTTAGGTCTGCGTGCAACGTCACTCTTAAGCGGCGCGACTGCAAACAAACTTAGCCGTTGGTCCAAATCATAAGAGGTTGCTATTAAGGTGAAAATTGGATTACGTGTCTTAACTGTTGTTGTTTGTGTCATTTTTTAAATTTGATTTTGTATAATTCACATGAAATTTAATTAAATATTATAGAACAAAAACAAATTACTGTACCATTATGACACGATCAAAATTAACGAAAATTATAAAAAATATAGTGAAAAAAGGCTGAATTATATCCACTGCGATGGTTTAGTAAAAAAATATTATCGAATTAGTTATTAACGTGATTATGATTGATAACAGTAACAATATACCTTTAATGGTGTTTTAGTATAAAATTCTGTAAGGAGTAAATATTTTTGATTGTAAAAATAATAAATGAAATGTATTATGTATCGTGATTTTCGTTTATTAATTTTCAATAAAAATACGGAATACTTTTCGTTATTAAAGATATCGTTTAAACGAATAATATGTGTCCTTATTAGCTTGAAAATAGATTTATAACAAAAAATTGCTATTCAGTTATTATCATCGCATTTGCCCGCTATCACTCGTAGCACGCACCGCACGTTTTGCCCCATGCCAGCAATTGATCAGCGGGCGCCTACATTATACGTACTCTTTTCGGCCTTACACGACTCATGGCACGAACGCGCCGACCAGATGTTCTCGACGCGCTCGCAACGCGCCGCCCGTGTTCCACTCGTAAAGTAAACACCGCGATTTTCGTTCCTACCGCTATCAAAAGGCTTCATATCGAATTCCCTCCGACAGCTATTCCAACCGTTGTAGACGTCCAGCTCGCGACAATAGTGTGTTGAATGTTTAATTGTGTATTAGTGAAATGGAACGTTTGCTAAGTAATTGTTCGAATGAATTATACGAGTTGAAACAATGATGCAGATCGCTCACCCGCCTTGACCTTTTTTTTGTATGGCACAATTATTGCATTAGATGGGATCTAATTTTCTGATTTATTGAATGTTTTCGACTTGTTTGTTACGTTACGAAATTGTGTTGATAGTGAGTATTTGGAAAACTTCTTGTTGAAATTTCTCCGGAAGGAAGCAATATTTTGATGTATTGAAAAAATGCGGGGTACGTCACTGGGTTCTATGCTGGGACCGCTGTGTTTGTATATGAATAAAAATATCTGGAATTGAGTGGACACAAAGGACTTCTTTTACATGCAGACCGTATTGTGTTTTGATGCGTGTTTTGTGAAATAGGACATAATTTATGTAAGAGTATAATGACAACATTTTTATTAGAAATCAACGTTGATTTCCCGGGTCCTATAAACTAAATTATATACAATGTAATGTAATAAAACTTAAAATACACAGATAATCGTATATATTGTTAATAAATGGTTTTATACGGTATTTTAATATTAAAACTACAAATAAATTACTGTTAATAACAAACGCTGAGTGATAAAATAAATATAATTATATTATGTCCTTAATAAATAACCTTGATTTGTTCAGTTTTAATCGCTTATTGACAATATTGTAACTGGGACCAGAATTTCAGCTGTTGTTTAGCAATAGTACATATGTTCGATGTGAAGTACTTAATTTTAAAATTGATAAGAATATGTATCTGATAAAAGACATTTCGTCTAAAAACTTTTTGAACATTCATAAACAGTCACTGTTTACAATAATATCTCTTGATTTTTGCAAGGATTATGAAAGCTGTTCAATGACATTCTATTAAATATTTTGTAACTACTAGATACACAAATCGATGTCAGGAGAGCTTTAAATGTTAACACGAACTAAAAGATAATCTACCAATGATGTTAAGAACAATATAGTGTTATGAAAATAGAATACTAAGAATCAGTTTTGAAATATAAAACGGGCATGCAATCCACCTAAAGTTAATTGATCATTACAATCTATGGTAATGAACCAACCGCAATATAGGACCAAGTTTAATTCGAATCTGCTCCAATGCGTCGTCTGTAATGGAACGGTCACAATACAGTATGTACAGGAACGATTTTCAATAATACATAATTGAATACTATACTCAATAATCAATCTGAAACGATTATACCGAAAACGGTTGGATTATTGATCTTAGATTTCAGTGTAACCGTTAGAAACTGTATATAATAAACGTAAGAATTTTCGACAAGGTTGCAACCGACGACAGAGTCACGTTTTGCGATCGCTGCTCGCGGCGACTGCACCGGTATATTCAAGTATTTGTTACGGTATCAAGCTAATAATACTATTCCTATCATTCATACAATTAAAATAAGGTATTATAAAATCGTCGGTGGTAAATATTTACCATCGGGTGGTCGACTCCTGATCGTGCGCCGAATATTCATTAAAAATATATGCGATTTATCAAGAAGCACGCTCCCTACAACTCAAATGATTAACTTGATTCGTCTTTTCCCGGTTTGATTTTTTTGTATTATATTATTATCGAAAGCAAATGTGTTTGACAGAAATTTGACATATTAATTATATAATATACACTACTGGTCAAAAGTTTGAGACCACTATAAAAAAATTAAGAAAACAAATAAAAGTCAACATATTTAAATCATTATGACATACAGTTTTTATTTCCATGTTATACACAATATTTAAAATTAAAAAAATACGAATACAAAAGATAATACTAAATTACTAAAGAAAATACAAACAAGAGAGTTTACACAGACTTTTCATCAAAATATCCTCCTTTGCATTTTATTATTTGTTTTACCAATCTTGGCATGCGAGCAATTAACTTATTTATTGTCTCTTGCGAGATATTCTTCCAGCTGTCTTCTAAGGCATTCCATATGGCCTGCTGTGAAGAAGGACATTGTTCCCGAACGTTTCGGTCAAGTTCTTCCCACAAAAGCTCTATGGGGTTAAGATCGGGACTTTGGGGTGGCCATGTCATGTTTTCCAACACTTTTTCTGACTGTTTCTCGTCTAAATAGCCCCTACATAATTTTGAACTATGCTTTGGATCATTATCTTGTTGGAAAATAAATCCTTTGCCGATTAACTTTAGTCCGGAGGGAATAGCATTTTTCTCCAAAATTACTTTATACTCCTCCTTTTTCATAATTCCTTTAATTTGGACCAGATTTCCAGTCCCATAGCCTGAGAAACAACCCCAGACCATAACAGATCCGCCACCATGCTTGACAGTCGGGACTACACACTGTGGCATCATCTTTTCTTCGGCGGAACGTCGAACGAAAATTCTTCTTTTTGAACCAAATATTTCAAATTTAGATTCGTCACTCCAAAGTACTTTTTTGAAATCTTCGGTCCAGTCTCGATGGGCTAGGGCCCACTGCAACTGTTTTTTCTTATTCTGCGGTTTTAGAAGAGGTTTTCGAACAGCAACGCGACCATACAACTTGGCGTCTCGCAATCGTCTTTTCACTGTAGACACTGACACAGGTTTTTCCCGAGATTTGTTGACTTCAACGCGGATTTCTGGGGCTGTTAGGCGTCTGTTTCGCTTGCTGGTTACCACAATAAATTTGTCTTCACTAGAAGTCGTAGCTCTTGGTCTCCCGGAGCGCGGACGATCTTGATTACTGCCAGTTTGTTAGTACCGCACAATAGTGCGATGAACACAAGTCTTTGATAACTTGAGTTGAGATGCAATCTCACGTTCAGATTTGCCTTCATTATGGAGAACAACGATGGCAGATCGCGTTTCGAGTGGTCTCAAACTTTTGACCGGTAGTGTATATATGCAATATATACATATAATTTACATACATTATATGTCATAACATTGATAATTAACTGATAAATCAGTTCATAGATTACTCCACTTCAACACTCTATTGGATTAGTTCTCAATTCGCACGAATACGTCGCACGAAACGTGCGAGTAGATACTTAATATTTTATAGTATTTGATTCGCAAGATGTAAATTTGTCTTCGTAATGAGCGACTCCTTCCGAGAACGTACTGGATGATTCGCACAACATATACTGTAAATTACAACAGTTCTGCATGTTACGTAGGCAATGCGGTATCTCGTGTCCTTCATCCGGTTTCATCGCTCTTTCGATGTGTCGCGTCTGTTGTAGAGGAGTGACATCAACTCGACAAAGACGCTAACACTCAAGTCGCATTTCGTTTGATCAGCGCGAGCTTTGCGCCGCCGATGCATCAGCCGGCAGCGCGGTGTGACGATTGTGGCTCGATGAGGTCAAGCGAGTCTGATCGATACTGCGCCGTCAACAGACATTGTAAGTGTAATGCCTCGCCTTCGCCTCTAATTACACGAGCGCTGCCCACGAGGTCCTAAGCGTGATATTAACTATGAAAGGCCGCCTATTTACCTATACGAAGCAGCGTAAAAATAAATGCTACCTTCGTTAGTACGTATCAAATATATAGTTAGTTGTAGACAATGAAGTTTTAGGTAATACCTAGCTGTTCGTATGTCAAGTCTTATGTCGAGTAACAGTAATTTTGGTACAGCGTTATGATTATAAAATGTAAGTATGAATATAAGCTTTATAATAAAACTTTATGTTAAGTATTATACGGGGAATAGGATAAAATATATATGTCAAATTGTTGGTCGCTTGTTTGTGTATTTTGAAAGTTATAAATTATGTTTTAATAAGGCTACGTCCTCAAAGGGTACAATTTGGTTGACTAAACCAAAGTCGCGTATGCACATCATTGTCTTATAAGATTAATGAACCTACTGGGTTCCTGGGTTTGAATGTCCTTGTACGTTAGATGCTCACTCTAAAAAATTATAATAATAATATTATTCTCTTCTCCTTGTGTTATGTATGTGTGTGTCGGCTGTCCAGATTTTTTTTTAATTCAATATCAACTATGATTTTCCATTCTTAAACGTATTGTTCAACTAAATCTATACTTTTGTTATTGGTTAAAAATTTCACTCCAATTGCCATATAGTACAAGTTAACTAAATTTTCGTGCTCTTTTATAATGCAATTTCAAGCTGGACGTCTTGAAGACAATTTTTGAACATGTACGAATCTACTAACTTTTATAATACCATAGCTGCTCCTAAGCTGTTTATAAACTGAACAAGTGACATTCTGCGTTTTCAAGTATTGTTGTTAGAAGTGGCGATGAAAGGATGGCAGAAATCTGAGTAACCAGTATTACTTACTTAACATTAGTAACCGTTTCATATCTTAGAAATGTAATCGTTCTTGACGCTTTCAACTCCGTATCTCAAAAGGCGAATCTCGTATCTTATTAACCTATGAAAAAACACACACGTTTACATATGCATACGCAATGTACAGTCAGCTCTGCTCCCGGCTTTAGAGATACGTCTTGAATACGTATATTTGTGAAGAGAGCATCGTATGTAATTGTGTAGCCCAGACGCACTGCATCCGCAGTGCTCACTTTACAGTAGACGCGGCAGTAAACCTAAAATGACGGTGCGCGAACGAAAGGTCGTCGCGTCGCGTCGCGGTCGGGTCGCGAGACCTCATACATGTCTTTTTAGAGGTTCCCTTTACAATATTTAGGTGTTTTCGACTGCGTTAAGAGTTTTATGGCTTCGCTACCCTCAACCGATCGAGCGTGCGAGACATGTGCTTCACTGGCCAATGAAATGTTTAAAACGTCATAGTTAGGTAGCGACAACGCGCTGTGGGTTGAAATTGGGTCTGCCCATCTGATATTCTCTGAACTCAGTCACACTGCTTCAGCAATAAAATAAAATAATCTGTGTAGGGTGTGTGTGTGTGTGTGTGTGTCTGTAAGAGTAGATGATTTTATTTTTAATTTAGCAGCGCTAGTTTCTGATTCTTAGATCGGGAGCTCGAGTAAGGCATGGTTTTTATGTTTATCTATAACAATTTTTTATTATTTTTTATGGTTATGCCCATAGCAAGGCTCGTCCTTTGTTTTTTGGTTGCGGAATATACTACTACTAGCTCAGCCTAGAGTAAGTCGACTTATACAAAACTGGTATGGTAACAGTCTCTAGGATCCTAATAAATTGCCAAAATTTCATTAGGTGCGTTGAACACGTGTTCAACATGATATGCTTATGAAAGCATAAATCATTATATCTTTGCAAGTATGAAGATACTTATGGCCGCTATGAAAAATTACGTGCACTTAAAACTAAATACCGAGCCAGTTCGATTAACAATAAGCGATTTTCTGTTTGTTTATTTATCCTTTTATGTCAGCCATTGACACGCTAAGAAGAGTCGTGCTGTAGGAGTTTAACTGTAACGTTTATCATACAACACCGGCCAGACTGGACTGTGGCAAAGAAACTTAGGAGATTACTTAGAACTTAGAACTCTCAGAAGATTGTAGACAGATGTTTATGAGGTTAATTGGTTACTGTTAGCCAATATAATATACACACAGATAATTACATAATACTACGTATACTATGAGTTTTCCTTAATATGGAAAAACCTCCAAAGAAGCTAGTATGTTTTGAAGATTTACCCCCTCTTTGTGTAGCAAAATGCGACGTAAATTTTAGTTTTTTTTTTTAAGATCAAGCAATCTTCGCCTTTCTGCTAAATTAATACTTTTTAGTATAGAAAAACGAAAACTTTAAAAGTTCTGCCATTTAATTTAGTTTATCTATATTTCTATACTAATATTATAATCAGCAAACCTTTGTATTTTTGTATGTTTGTAACGAATAAACTGAAAAACTACTGAACCTATTTTAAAAATTCTTTCACCATTAGAATGCTGCATTATCCCTGAGAGACATTGGTTATATTTATTACTATAAAAAATAAGGGATCCTTGCTAAAACTTCAGCAACGTGAACCAAGGTGTAAAAAAATTTGCTTAAAAATTTCTTTCATCGCATACGCTGCGGAAACTAACTGATGATAGAACAAAAAAATGTTCTACAATATTAGAGAACATCAATATCTACAAATAACTTTGTGATACTATATGTCCAACTATTGAAGTTATGTTACTATAACCACTTTTTACATTTTAAAAGCTGCCCAAAATCAGACCATGATAACCATACTTTCGTATAAATCCTTATCCAAATAAATCATTTCATATTCAAAACTGTTTCAATACCTATAGATAACTTTTTGAATTACTCAAATAGGACATTCCGTTCAGAAGATTTTACAAATTTAAGAAAATAAACACCGCCGCCGCCGCCGCCGCGTAATGACCAGTGTGGCCCCACGCAAAGCAGCGGTAGCCTAGGCCGGCGGACAAGGCGACGAGGGAGCGGGCACGAGATGGAGGGCGCGCACATCTATGAGGTAGTCGCTCGGTCGGCTCCTTACGCAGCGGACATAATATATATTTTGACTATTTTCACAGTATATGTATATGTTATAGACAAAAAAAATACATACCTAAGTCCTTTATAAAGATAAAATTATAAATATATCCAAAGATCTTTAAAAATAAAAGTACACCCGTGCAAAGCCGGGGCGAGCCTCTAGATAAATTTATAAAAGGGATATTTTATGAGTCATGTTACGATATAGGAAGGCAATTTTTTTATATGTTTCATTTAAAGCACTAGCATAAATTATTTTGTATGATCGGTTATCGAGACAATTTTAAAACGATACTTTAATTTCATGCGTGTGTGTTATGATTATAACTTGGAGAATATTACAACTTGTATTCATGAGACAGAAGTATTTGGGCAAGCAGATGTACTTACCTTCTCAACTGCGGGTGACATCACTGTTATTTCATTTATTTTTGTTATATTTTATACGAAGTGTTCATATACTTATATCGATTTATTTATTGAACGCAATACGATTTTCCGTCTCGTGGCCTTTGGCCCGCTTAATGTTTTTACCTTGAAAGTCTTCATATTGAACATGGATAGCAACGCGCGAACTATTCTTAATAAATTAAACACAGTTCAAATAGGTACCAAATAGTAGACGTCAACAACCTTACGTGTTTGTTATTGTTTGTTATTGTTTATAGAGTAATCTCTATATCATATCTGTGGTGAAACAACTTCAAATAACCTTGTGTGATCAAGGGAGGATCTTGGAATCAATGACTTTTACGAATGAAATGTTTCAGCTCCTAGATTTGAGGTTGTGTAAAGAGGTCCACGCGTTGCACCGATCACTGAACACATGGAAGATAGCATGAGTGCTTTGTTTTGGCCGAATATGGGCGGCGTAGAATACTCAATCCTAAGCTGGCAGAACTGGGTGTCGTAAGAGGCGACAGAAGCCAGCCTGCTTGGTGGTAGGGCTTATTATTACATTCATATTATTACTGGTATTATTATCTTTCCGTAAATCCGCCTGGCTAGCTACCACCCTCCAGCTTGAGTCAGCCGCCAAAAGACTCGTCGTGTTCCGGCTGGGGGCTTGAGAGCCAGTACTTTCTTTCTTACCTTCTTCTCATTTTCTGGCCGACAACGCATTAGTGATAACTTGATCTTGCTGATGTCGTGATGTGTCGTGTGATGATGGGTGACGGTGACCACTTACAATCGAGTTGCTCGTCTGCTCGTTTGTCGGCTATTCACATAAAAAAAATATATATATCTATATTGTAAAACATCGATACGTTGTTAGTTTATAATATTGTTACGAAGCTTCTCGAAGTCGGCAGGCTTACGAAGTTTCTAGAAGGGTGGCCTACCGTTACGGTGAGGCAGACAATAGAGGCAATAAAAGAGAAACCCAGGTAGTAATAAAAACTACCTGGGTCACTCCAGGCCAATCTGGCCCGTATGCTTCAAGCAAAAGGGGCGAGATTAGCATAGATGAGGGCCGAAATGGGGTTGTTTACCTGACCCGCTATTGTTATGTCGATTTTGCGGGAATTCCTGTTGTTGTTGTTTACTTCAACGGAGGGCGTGGAAGGATCTGGAAGCCCGGAAATCGATATAAATAGCGGGCAGGGTCGGCCACAAGGCATTCGGTCTCCGGATACGAAGTGAAGATTTCTCTCCCTACGAAGTGAATACCTGCGATTTCCGAGTGTAACTGTATGTGTGAAGTAAAATAAAGTCTCTGCGGAACTATTGTGGCATTTTTTCGAGCCTACGGATCCTGACACGTAACAATATAAACGGGGTTTTGTACATGGTGATAGGTAAAACGATCCTGTAGGTTTACACCCAAATGAAGTAATACGGCGTCACGCATTATTTCACTTGTTAATCACCTCGTGTTTGGGACTGGTTTGCCGCTGAGTAATTCTATAAAATCTAAGTGTCAATTGCTGCATAGTTAGTTTCCTTACGCTTTGTACATTAGTAGACGACGGTTGATACGCTAACTTCACACTATTTTCACGAATTTACTCAATATGTGTTCATATGATAATATCATTTGAGAAAACATAATGGACTTTTCTACGTCGTAAGTTATTAAAAATATTGAACTGAAAATTCTTTGGACGCGATCCGAGGGAAATGTATTGTCGTTACGAAAACTGCGTTATTGTGTGTATTTCGTGGGCAATATTAAAGTGTTTAGTTGGAGGGAGTAAACTGGAGTGGGCAGAGAAAGAAGTAGCGAGGGTGGTGGAGCGGGGATGTGTGCCCCCCCCCCCACACACACGGGAGAAATAGAGGGGATAGTGGGGTAGCGTGTGCGATTATTGAAAGATTGAAGAAGACTCGAGTAGAATAGACCGAGTGGAACAGATTTTTATTTTAAGTATCGAATAACCTGTTAAAAGGAAAAGCATCACTTCTTGCGCATGTACGTACTCGTGATATCGGCATTTGTTTTTCTAGTTTCAAAATCACCACAAGTTAGCGTGATAATTTTAGAGACGCCCTCAGACAGACAAAACAAGTAGCGTCACGTCGCAGGTTTCCCGGGCCACAGTCCGCCTTCCTGGCCAGGTGTTTCAGACTTCACACACATCTTAGAATATAACTATATACCTAACTATGCGGATTTTTTTACAATAGCATGATATAATCGTTCTGAAATATGCACATAACTTTAAAAAAAAATTACCTGCTGTATTTGAACCTGGGAGACTACTATAAAATCACTAGATCATCATAACTATAAAATATCTGTGTATAAAAATCAACAACTGTATAGAATATTTACTAACCTAAACTTAGTATGATTATAACATGATTATAATATGATTATAAGAAAAACGAGAACGTTTTTTAACACGTAGAAAAGGTGACGACAGTAGGCCATCTAATTTAGAGAATTAACGAGTCTCTCCGGCGAAAGTTTGGGTTCCCTATTAGTCTTGATGGTGCATTCTACATGGACTCACGGTGAATAATTCGCGCTTACACTTTAATTGGTTTGCAATGTAGTTAGCTGCAGCTGTTCGTGTTTGGAAAATTCGTAAATCAAAAATTTCCCGTTGCAATCGTCTAAAATCACGGAAATCGTCGTTTTTTAATTATTATATGATTAAACGGTGAGGGTTTTTTTTTAATGAACGATTCGATTTTGAGTCGCACTTCGCAGCCTTCCAGGAATTTGTACCGAGGAATACGGGACAGTAAAAAGGAACACCTAAACAATTATGATGAATTCCAAATTCTGCTGTAGTTTTATCTCGGGTTGGTCACATAATCGTAGCTTGCAGTGAGCACTTCATATCATGGGCAAGACGTGCCCGGTTTCTTGTTTTTTTTTTACATAGAATAAGTTAATGCTTGACAACAATCCCACCTGATGGAAAGTGATGATGAAGTCTAAGATATTCAAGGCACTAACTTATAAGTGCCTATTAATTCCACTGTCAATAACAAAACAGGTAATGGAGACGTATATTAAACCTCAGATAGTTGTTCTCGCCTGAATACGTTTCAAAATACTCATTGTCCCATTTGGAAGTGTTACATCAAAATGTGGTCCGTGAATGTGATCACTTAATGTTGTGAAGTGAATTACTGCGTAACGTCCGACAAAAAACCACCTGAACTGAGGTTCACACGTGCTTCAAACAGTTTCGGCTCGACATTACCACGAGTGTGAGTCTTGATTCGTTATCTTTGTAATGGTGTGGGCTCATCCTGAATAGGTCAAGTCGAATATATATACTTATTGCCTATTGTGGAACCGGATGATTGTGAAGTTTAGATGTTTATGGTTGGTTGGACAGTAGTGCTATGATTGATAGTAAGTTAAGCGAGTACTATTTCTGAGATACATATCGTGACGATAAATCATTTTCAGTTTAATAATTTTTTCGAAGATAACACCGTTATAAAAATTCTAAAGCTCTGCTGAGACAGAAGGAGAAAAAAACATATTTTTGCTTCATGTTTATAAAATTTGATTTTGTATACACATATTTTCATACTAAAATAATATAACTGTTATAGTCATAGTTTTCTATACTAGACAGCTTAAGCTTACTATACGTAGCTATATAGCTGCAGTGTCTACCAGCCAACACGTGTGCAAACAACTTGCCTGTAATATAAATATTTGAGCCAAAAATCGATACTGGAAAAGGCACAGTGGGCTGCTACTAAACAGGCCGCCTTGAAGAATGCTTTTGCTATATTACTGATGACTCCTTTGGACTAAATGTTGTGTCACTATTGACATATTATCATTGTCGGCGACCAGAACACTATATGTGTGCGTTTACGTATGAGTGTGCCGTGTCTCTTACCGATATGGATATAGAAAACCGGTACGCATTGCTCGAAGTTTTTTCTTTGGTATCCCGTTGAAATCTGCAGAAGAGATGATACTAAGTGATATATTTACCCACTATTATTCTCTCCGTCAGCCCTCCGGCGTATTAAGAGAAGCTTCACTTTACTGTTTGCTAGATGCACATCACTAGAGAGACACAGTAGTTTTGTATAAATGGGTTTTCATGTGCTTATATAGACGCGACTATTTTTGGAACATCTGCCGAATGTGATGAATATTTCACTGTTTACCTCCCTCAATACGAATATTTTTAGTAGTAGTAAAACAGATGTTATAACTACGTCACAGCGGAATAATGTATGGAGGTATATTTAAAAAAAAATTGAAACATACATTTCATTCCGAACGAGTCTTCAGTCTAATTGGATATTGACCCTGTAGATTGAGTGAAGTCTGACGAAGGGTAAACATTTATGTGACAGATAAATGCTTGTTGCCTGATGTAAATTGTTTGTAATGTCTTAATTTAGGCAAAACAGACTAGTCTCTCTTTACCTACCTACTAATTACTGGAAAACATCAGCACAGGAGTTCTAGGGCAATGATCCGTTTATGCATATTAAAATAATTCAAAGACGGAATATTTAATCAGCTGATACTGCGTTTGTAAGTTCATTTACATGTATGCAGAAGTTAAGAGTGACGCCCGATGACAATGCAGTTCATGGAATCGTACTGGCGCCCTATTTTGTATGATCGATACTCTACTTTGCGCATGGGTCTTTTTAGTAACAAATGTATATACACTGAACTGTGAAGAATTATAGGTAGTTTAAAAAAATGGTCTAACTTTTTAGGGTGACACTATGTGTACCTAATGTAGGGTGTAAGTATGAATAACATATATGTACCTTTATGTATGGAACCGCCGGTCTGATTTGAATTTGACCAGATTAATAATAAAAAGTTCACACAAAACATCCCATTTTGTTTGGAACGTCCACTCCACGCACGTTGGAAAACATGATAGTGAATTCTTAGGTGCACAGATTTCATATTTTCGCTCAAAAACGAAATTAATTACTACTATAACAATTTCAAATACGCACATACCTTTTGAACAATTATAGGTATTTACAGGATTCCACTACGATGTCGCTGATTGTTGACATATTTAATTTGGTTGTTTCATTCAAAATGAAAGTGAAACATACTTTTGCTACGAGGCCAGTGTCAGGAAGCTTTGATGTAAAGTAATAAAGTCGATCGACTTCCAAAAAGAGGTGGTTTTATTTATTCGTTGCGTTTTTTTTATTGCCCAGCGCCGCTGGCGTCGATCGCTGCGGGCAGATAATAGGACACGTAAAATGTTTCTGGGCGCTGTTTCACTCATTGACGCACAGTCAATGTTATCGGTATCGTGTCTCGGCGCCGTGGAAGTTGTTGCTCCGGGGTTGTTTTGTCCACGAGCAATATGTTTATCGGATAATCTGTTACCATAATGTACCATTTTTGTTTTACGCTCATGATGCTGTCCTGTTTGACGTTAATAATTGACGATTTTGCAACTGCATCGTATGCAAGTAAACGTTTCTATGAAGGAATGCTTTTTTAAAACCTAAATTACGCTTTTGTAGTTTCCTACATATACTTTTACAAGTTTCGAATTTGACAATCTAAGAAGCACGGTCGCCCGCAAGGCAATCTTGATCACACCTAGCCTGATAGAAGTCCGCCTTTGTTTTTCTTCATCGTCACTTCATGGCCATATGGCCACGGTCTGTCGGTGTCGTGTATGACCTTCTAAGTTGATTAAAAATTAACTCGATGTCGAAAGGCGGGCTAGTGACAAAATTGGATAGGGATTTAAGGAGTTACGTAAGAACGGCGGAACGTAGATCCCAGGATAAGTATTCGCACTGGAGACGATACTGGAACGTTGTAGTGGAATGTAGTCCACATTCAAGGTCTGTTGTGTGCTTGTGCTGTTTGTTTGTGGTCGGAAAATCTTGCCATCCAGCGGACCAGCGACGTTTTTTAATTGATATAAGGAGTTGTGGGCTGCAGTGACCACAGACCGTTCGTTATTGCTGATTTTCTAAAAACTTTTGTATACGGAATTGTCTCAATATTACGTGAAACAACCTAAATATAATATATATATAATAATAAAGCTTAATAGACTATCATAGTGCGACTGACCACATATTCTTGGCCCTGAAATGAAAAAGTTATTTTATGTCAGTAATTCTCATGGCGATGGTAATCCAACATTTAAAAAAGGCAATTTTTGCCAATCTTAATTACATCTTACGTTAAGTGTCCAAGTCGATCGATATTGACAGTCATTGCAGTAAGCGTAAGTGCATATAGATTCCCTATTTTACTTTGAGACATTAATTTATTTTTAATTTCTTTACTAAATAAACATTCACAGGTTTGGTTCCAATTCATTTACTTATTAACTATCGATTTTAGGTATCTTCCAGCTGTTACACGAAACACAGCAGGTGTTGTTTTGAATTAAATATGTCTAGACTGGAATCCCAAGCTACAACACCAATAAGAAAGGTCAAAGCGCGAAGTGGTACGCTTGGTCAAATTAACACAGAACGATTCGCTTTATTTCCCCTGAGTCCTTGATGAAAAATACTCCATCAACACAACACAACCCTAACATTTATACATTTGCAATACGAAAAATCTACATAGTAGTCGTACTGTTGGAAATAAAGCCGCATCAGAAATATCTCTTGGGGCTTTTCCACCATGAGTTGGTATTTTACTTCACGTGGACTCGAGATAACGTTGCTTTCCAACACACAAACACGCGAGCGCGCGCACGCTCACACTTACACACACGCACCAAACATGTCATTTACAATATCTAATGGTTTACACGAATTTTTAACGTATCGTAAATTTTACATTTCACAGTCAATTTATACCGCTATATGTTCACATGACAGGTCAGTTTGGATCGTAACGACTAAGTTATGTGTAAAAATGCTCCTAGAAATATTTCTCCATCGGAATTCCTAGTTTCTAGAACTCATTTTTGTCCGTTTAAAGGCATCTGACGTATTCAGGGTCATTGAAGATGGTTTTCAGAAATCGGAGAATGGTTTTGTACCTTCGGATATCTTAATAAGGAAAACGCACTTATTCGTTCATTCTGAAAACAAATCTTCTGTTCTATATTTGTTCTAATATTATCGAAAATGTTGAATGGAACTTTATCTGGTTTAACTGGACAGATAACATCATTTACAAATTGTCCCGAGGAGCTTCCGAGTTGAAAGATTCGATGATATCAGATCTCAGCAGTAACAACGAGGCTGTGAGAGACTTTAAATAGGACTGTAGGATTCGGAATTGTGTACATATATCCTCCATCGCTGACTCATTGCAATACCGTTTTCTATTTAAATAAACATCATCGAACTTAAGCAGGATGTTTTCTCGTTTTCAAGGTGTAATACACCGATGTAAAAACCGAACCCGTATAAAATCACCAGCGCGTCTGACTGTTCATCCAATTCGCACACTGTTTTCACCGGAGATATTATGTTATTATTGGTGGTCTAACGAAAACTATATCTTTGAACAAGAATGACGCCATGGCGTCAGTTCCTGTTGGTGCTCCCTGAGCTGTGCACCGTCCAGTATAATCCTGATCGTGATCGGGTTATGCGATTATCTTTGTGCATGCGACCATCCTCTTAATTAAAAACTGGACCAACCGTAAAGTGTTTTTAACGTGTTTTGGATATTCGATTGCATTGTCGGAGAGCCGGTAATATGCAAGTTCCGCTTCCTTCTAGGCTATCAACGCGTCGGTGTCGATTTCCATGTTACGGATGTCCGTAGGTGGCAATGACCATTCGCCGTTGGCACAACAGATGAGCCATCTGCTCGTTTATCGGTTATTGACATAACTATACTGGCAAGTCAATTATACATGTAAAGTTTTAATAGTTTTATATTTTTGGGGGTTAATTTACCTTGGAAGATAATATAAAAACTGTTTGTTCAGTGCTTCATATTATGAAGATACTTTGCTATGATTCTAAAATGCAGAATTAAAAAAATATTAACAAGAATTAATATAACCTCATTAGATTAAAAGAAAATTGCTCTAATGCGATACAAGAAGTTTTGTATTTTTTTCTTTATATTATTACCTGCTAATGACACATGACTGTCTCGAAATAATTTGCAGACATCCAAAGCTGAATAAATATTCATTTCCCTTTTTTTCCCGACGTCGACATCTAAGTAAATTACGTAAAAGGAAAGTTTTCTCGTCGTGATTACCATCTGACCCAAACTACGGCTGGACACTCGACCCATATGCCGAGATTAAACTCGCCAGTGGACAACACGGCTCGTTACCTGCCGTCTGCACCGTTGACTCATACATTTACAAACAACAACCACTGGAATATGTTGGGTTCGACACGAGTGCGAAAATCTAACGGGCTACACCCTCGGAACCTTTGCTCTCACGCATAAAGCTGATGAATCGGTCACTCTTTCTGTACTAAGTAACTGACAACTGTCGACTTCTGTGTTCACGATTGCGATAGATCTATCTTTGAACTTGACGTTTAATTGTGTGGAATAAATTGAGAATGTTGTCCTGCGAAGTTCTGCGACGAGCCAGGGTTTAAATAGTTAAATGTTTCGTTCGAAAAGTATATGTACGTTGTCAACTAGATCGGAATTGCACCGTAAGTCACCACACTTCACAGGATTATTAAGCAGTGGAATTTCTAGTAATTATTATTATGTCGATACTCACTGAGATTATGTCACGCTTACGCACAGCAGCCTTTCGCCAACTGCTTGAGATTTACGATCAATTCCATGTTCCGTCCGTTATGATATGTGACACTAGTGATCGAGGCTCAATTTGCTTCGCGGAAAATAATCTCTAGATTTACAGATGGCTAACATTATTATAG
This sequence comes from Megathymus violae, assembly GCA_003671415.1. NCBI lineage: Eukaryota > Metazoa > Arthropoda > Insecta > Lepidoptera > Hesperiidae > Megathymus > Megathymus violae. The sequence goes on along the minus strand of PDGT01000013.1, from coordinate 821,238 downwards.
TAGGTATATACAACGAAAGTACATTCAACTGTTAGGGTAATAATGAGCCGTCGATAAAGTAGCGGATGAGCGCGCTTCAGATTCGATAAAGAAAATTGTAATTTCGGACAATAAACTGTTTTTTTTTTTCAACATAAATTATAATAAACTCGTGGACAAAATTAGAGGAACGCAAAAAAAAGGTTTAATATCTCGTGTTATAATTATCGTGCGTACTGGCCACATACATTAATATACTCTATGAAAATAAAAAAAGTTTTGAAATGTTCTTTTTTCGAATTTTCATTTGTTTTTCTGTCATTATTGCGTAATATTACGTTCTTTCGTACTGCGAAAATATTTGCCAATTTTGAATTTGAATGAAAATTTTGGTTTTGTTTAAATTTTTGCCTTGGCTTCCTTATTTATCGTGTAAAGTGTAAATTGTTACTGCTAATAAACTGAAAATGCCAGACCTAAACGCCACTCAAGTTGCCAGGGCTGTTGCTTTAATTGAAACTGGACACACCTACAAACATGTGGCCCAAACGTTACAAGTATCCAAATCTGTGGTACACCGAGTTGTCAAGAGGTATCGGCAGACCGGACGATATACGAGACTCGCAGGACAGGGTCGAAACGGAAAACTGTGGCGAGAGATGACCGTTTCCTTGTTAACCGGGTGCTCAGGAACAGGACCTTAACTTCTTCTGAGGTAAGAACGGAGCTCCAAGAAGTTCGAGGGGTTACAGTAAGCACAAAAACTGTGAGAAGAAGACTGAAATCGGCCGGAATAAAATCACATGTGCCTGCCAGAGGCCCCCTTCTTACAACATGCCATCGAGTAGCTAGACTTAATTTTGCTCGCAATCACGAAAATTGGAATGACGAAGCTTGGAGTCAGGTTCTATTCACTGATGAATCCAGATTTTGCCTGAAACCAGATGATGGAAGGGTGAAAGTGTGAAGACGCTCGGGAGAGCGTTATACTCAGTGCAACATCATTGGAAAAGAGGCATATGGTGGAGGGTCAGTTTTGGTATGGGGAGGTATTTGTATGGGGGCACGTACGGAACTGCAAGTCATTGAAAATGGATCATTAACAGCAGTACGATATGTAACTGAGATTTTGGAACAAGTTGTAGTGCCATTTGCCCCTTTCATAGGAGACGGATTTGTTTTTATGCATGATAATGCACGACCCCATACTGCGGCCGTGGTTGTTGAATACCTTCGAGACCTTGAAATCAACACTATGGGGTGGCCAGCGCCCTCACCCAACTTAAACCCCATAGAGCATGTCTGGGGCAAGCTTGGAAAACAAATGAAGAAAAGAATTCCTGTCCCCGCTAATTTGAGAGATCTCAAAAACGCGTTACAAGAAGAATGGACCGCCATCCCTCAAGATTTTATTGATAACTTGATTAGAAGTATGCCAAGAAGACTGGAAGCAGTTCGAAGAGCTAGAGGGGGCAACACTAAGTACTGATTACAGCCCACATTATAGCCTTTTTAAGCATTTATGAATAAAAAAAAATTAATGTTAAGTATAAAAATGTTTCTTTCCTGTAAATTTTTCTTTTTTTCTGAATTTCGTGAATTTTTATCCTTTAACTTTGTTTATTCGACTTTCGCATTTTTAAAATAACGAAAAATAAGCAAAATACAAATTCCTATACTTAATTGTCACAAATTTCCATGATATTTTGTTTTACACGCACTTTTTTTTGCGTTCCTCTAATTTTGTCCATGAGTGTATATTAAGGGATAAAAACATTTTTTATATCCGTTCAGTAGTTCCAGATATATACTTACAGATTATAGAGAGATGGACAATAGACATAAATAAATAAGATACTACTATTACAGTGTCTGTCTGGTTTTAACTTAACAATATTAGATATTCAACCTTATACCTTGTTGATTAAGATTCAGTAAATTGAATAGTGCTTCGAGTGATTTACGTTGACTCGATTGAATAGAATTATATTAATTTTTTTTTAATATTATGTGTAGCTGTAGAGGTCGTATTTAAATTTATTTACAACAAATTAACTTTAGTAACCTTTTCAAGCGTCTCAGATTGATGATTCATATATTAAGACGCATACACCGAATATTCATAGCGCATAATTATGTATAAGCTCACAACGATGTAATACGACGGAGTTCTAAAATTCTGTTGATTTGTCATGAGCCGGTTTCAGGTACCGTCTCTACAGTTATCGTTGTCTTCAAATTCAATAATCATTGTTGTAAGCTAGCAAAAAATGTAGTGATTTTCTTATATAGTTTAGTTTGTTGAGTAATACTTTAGTGTTTTCTTATCCAGCTAAACTAAATTCATGTTAAGTCTGTGAACAGTGTTTTGCTTTCAACGTCATAACAAAACTTGCGTAAACTGGTTTACATACACATCTGTATGTATACACACTTAGTAAATAAGGAATTTAACCGTTCTATTGTATGTTTATGACGGTGTTACGACGTGCACGTAATCGAATATACACGTAGAATACTTTAATTTTAATGTCATAACAAATTTTTGTAAACTGTTTCGCACACGCATGTGTGCGTGTACGCACACACGTCTATTTGTTAAATAAGAAATTAAACCGTTTCATTATACGCACTTTTATATCGTTGTTACAACAATTTCGGTGGAAAAACTTGTATGTATTTATCTTTGAGATCCCTACGAATATACCAACAAATATCCGCAAAAAGGTACTTGGCTTCTCTTGTTCAACAAGTCATCTCCGTTATTTGTAAATATCGGTCGTGACAAAAAAAAAACAAACTTAATCTTTTTTGTGTATCAAAAACCATTGTTGATCTTTTATATAAAATTTTCATTAAATGTTCTTGGTAATGTTTTATTTCACGTTGCGGACGTAGAAAGTATCGGGATGATGAATAAATCAATATATTCCACACATACAGTATATTTTCCGATGATTATCTTGTTATTCACTTATCACACGGTTTGCGATAGTTTGAATCGTTATTAAATTGCCAATTTAAGTTTTACTTTCACCAAGCGGTACCATGTCGATATTGTCAAGCATGCAGATCGTATAGACAAGAGAAAATTACCTTTCTTCCTATTTAATTTAAAGTCCAACCCTATTAAGCCAGGTGAAACGGGATTTAGATTTCAGATGTTCTCTTAAAAAGTATGTTTCCAATTGCGATAATCAGTTTTTATTTCTCCAGGCATCGGCAAGCTGTCAGGTGAGGGCAAGCACCTGGCGGACCCGGAGGTGTTACGACGGCTGACGTCATCGGTGTCATGCGCGCTGGACGAGGCAGCCGCCGCCCTGACGCGCATGCGCAGCGATCAGCCGCCTGCGCAACTCCGCCTCCCTCAGCAGGACAAGCCGTAAGAACTTCTCTGTTATTTCTCTTATACAACTCGTCCGCACAGTGACATGTACACACACATAGATATTCATAGGTTTTTTTATTCTTGGTCAGCACTTCTCCTAATTAATGATAAGATGATTCGCTTCTTTGTAAATAAACATCGAAATAAAACATTTGAGCCAAAACTGGATCTTCCAGCAAAGCGGGACTTTGCCGGGTAAGGAAAGCTTACATCGTAGTATATTGAATTAATGAGAAAGAATGGTAACAGGATAGAATGACTCGATGGTTGCACGACCTTTAATTACACATCATTGGTAACAGATATTAAATGTTTATTTCACCATTGGAATGATAAATTTCCGCTCAATATTATTCATACATTACAAGTTATGTTACGATAAGTATTTTGTACAGAGATTAAAAGTATTTTATTGGCACATTTTTAGCACAAGTTTAGTTTGGAATTATAATCGCAAGGCGTATCATTTACGAAATATGCATTACATTGATCGCGATATATTTTAAACTTTATATTTTTTACAAGTTTAAAAGACATTCGTTTGTTTGTCGCTATACAGATATAATATCAATTTGATGCAAACGTAACCGAAGAAAGTCTTTGCATTATGAATATGCAATACGATTTCTTGAGGCCTATCGTATACGATTAGTTGCATATATTGCTACAGTTATTATAATGACCAAGATGCCGATGTTGTTCGTTACTCTTATCAGACACGGACACTCGGAACGGGTAGTTACATTAATCGTACGTTACGTAAAATTGCGACTGCTTCCAGACTTTTTTTTTTTACATAAAATAAGTTAATGCTTGACAACAATCCCACCTGATGGTAAGTGGTGATGAAGTCTAAGATGGTGAACGCACTAACATATAAATAGCCTATTCACTCTCCTCTTGAAGACTCCCACATCGTAAGCAGCCGGGAACACCGACGCGAGCAAGTTACGTTTGAACTCTCCTCGCTTCTTTCACATTCGTATACTACTCTATCGATACAATTACATATCCTTTACATAACTCAAGTGATGATAAACCGAGATTTGAGTCAGTATTCGAGCCTGCCTCTCGGTCAGTCCTCGATCGAGACGTCTTCCGACTGTTTCTCGGCTCTGATCGATCGATGCGCTCGAGACGATGATTTGTGAAGCTTTGATCTTATCTGATGACCGTTATATATATATGTGACACCGTGTTCATCCTAACAATCGTTGATAATACGTGTGAATTGTCCAAGGACGCAATGCGGGTCGACGGCGACGGGCACGACGCCGACGGTGGGCTCCTCGGTGGGCGCGGACGGGGCGCCGTCCCTGGCCGAGGCGTGCTCGGACGGGGACGTGGGCACGGTGCGCAAGTTGCTCACGGAGGGGCGCTCCGTGCACGAGACCACGGAGGAGGGCGAGTCGCTCCTGTCGCTCGCGTGCTCCGCCGGATACTACGAGCTCGCCCAGGTGCTTCTGGCTATGCACGCGAGCGTTGAAGACCGTGGTATCAAGGTGGGTTTATCGTTTTGGTTAAGCGAGGAAAGTGGCTCCAAGGGACCTTCGGTTTTTTGAATGATGTCGAAAAAGCGTGAGACACCCATCTAAATAATACATTTGTATTTATATTTTAGATTAGTTAAAAGTACCTAGTATTAGTTTCAGTATTAGTTCTTCATGTAGACTTCACATGCATTTACTACCCGTATTAACAAAAAATATTTACATATTTCTCATTCTCCTAGTAATAAATTGAATTGTTCAACGCAAACGCATATTGCGTTCCGAACACGAAGATGAATTTACGCGAAACACGCACACACAGGGCGGTACGCGATAATATCACAATAAATAACACTTGTTCTTCGGTTCTGTATACCTGTCCCTGCTACCGAGTTGTAAAAACGCAACATAATAATTGTTGTGTAATATGTGATGTGTTTACTGCATTTGCAAATAAAACGGTTAAGTTTCTAATATTTCAAACTGCATTTGCAAATAAAACGGTTAAGTTCCTATTATTTCAAACTGCATTTGCAAATAAAACGGTTAAGTTCCTAATATTTCAAACTGCATTTGCAAATAAAACGGTTAAGTTCCTAATATTTCAATGCCCCCGTCCATGACATTTGTAATGTGTTGCCGCCACCGGGAATTATACTATAACTGGACGCGAATATTTGACTTATACGTAATTTTTTTTTTATATTAAAATGAATAAAAGTTACGTAGTTTTCCACGGGTCTAATGATAAATATAATTAATTAATTCGGATCGTAGTCTATGGGTTCATTATATCTTTAATTAATAAAGTATATAATCAAAAGGGCGTTAATTATTAAATCACATTCTTACAACTCCGCATAATGATTTCCTATGCAACGGGTGGTATGGACTTAAATAAAACAACTGTAACCAACAAGACCAGGGTACAAATATTTGTCACATGTCATCTGGTTTGGCCAGTAATTGAACTCAAATGACAGGCAGGTTTGGCAGGTGCGATCAGTATCAAACGGGACCACGTGAGCATATTTTAATACTGAATGAATACTTTCTGTGCATTAAAACAAAACATAATAATATAGTGATTATGGGAGTGATCTTATGTAGCTCTCAAAAGCAATTTACTAGACAACTTAAGGAAGAAATGTGTATACGGATGAAGGAACAGTAAGGTGTACTTACATATAATTAAAATAAAACGCGTTTAACTGGGGAAATAAAGGATATAATTCATGATCCGCAGCTAGATTTGAAAAAGGTAAGGTGTATGAAATTGGGCAATAATTTAATCTAATGCGTTGTTCACGTCGTTATTTAGTCGTGTTCGCACGAATTGTATTTCTGTATAACGAAAAAGATGTCGAGTGATTCCTAAAATCAGACGAAAGGTATGATGATATCGATGTCGTTTATCGGAACTAGAATATGTTATTTCATGAGAAAATCAGACATGACTAAAAGTCTCGGTATGGTAACTATATTAGGGCCACCCATTAGTGTTTTAATCTCCATAGATGTCGCTACGGTACTTGTTCTTAATTAAAATTTAGTTTTTTTTTGCATGACAACAGTAGCGATTTTTAACTGAAATTGTATTTCTATACGAATGTCTCTACGGTCACGTCATCTGATAAGATTAATTAATTATAACAAGTGTTCACACAGTGGTCGAAACACTAAATAGCTCGTCGATAACCACCAAACAAAACCATAAAAATTCGTTGACGAACAGGGGCGTTAAAGAGCTTTAAAGTTTTTTGTTCGCGAATTTATATATATAAATTTGTTCGTGTTAGGGCGACTGCACACCGCTAATGGAGGCGGCGAGCGCGGGCCACGTGGACATCGTGCGGCTACTGATCGCTCACGGTGCGGACGTGAACGCGGTGTCGGGCTCGGGCAACACGCCGCTCATGTACGCGTGCGCGGGCGGCCACGAGGAGTGCGTGCGCGCGCTGCTCGAAAACGACGCGCACGTTGAGGACCACAACGAGAATGGGCACACGCCGCTAATGGAGGTTTGTGGATATTGTATTAATAAATATAAAGCTGACTTTTTTTTAATTGTGCGCAGGAATTACATTGAATGCTTGATAGATAAATGATCTCTCCCCCGAAACAAGAAACGTATATGTGATCAAAAATGTATAATTAGTAGTATCAATGATTTTTATATTGAAAAAAATGACATAAACAGGTACTTACTAAATAATAATTACTTTTTTAAATTTTGTGTTTTTGTTTGTGTGAAGTAGGGATGAGTGTAGGTTCATTTCCCCGAAACGCAGAAAAATACGTGTGATGAAATAAAGAGACAAAGTAAATTAATTAAATTTCATTCGTAATTAGTTTTTATAAACTTACCTAAAACAAGGGTATTACTGCCTAGAATCTAATTTTTTCCTGATAACAAACTGTGTGACTTTTATGATCACAATATCACGAGTATAGCGACATTTCTGTCTAATTGGATGAATCTCAATGGTGAAATCATTAACAGGCGGCGTCAGCGGGCCACGTGGGCGTCGCTAAAATCCTCCTGGAGCACGGTGCGGGCATCAACACCCACTCGAACGAGTTCAAGGAGTCGGCACTGACGCTCGCGTGCTACAAGGGCCACCTGGACATGGTTCGGTTCCTGCTGGCGGCGGGCGCGGACCGCGAGCACAAGACGGACGAGATGCACACGGCGCTAATGGAGGCCAGTATGGACGGGCACGTCGAGGTCGCGCGGCTGCTGCTCGACTCGGGAGCCCAGGTTGGTGTTAGTTGCACAATTTTATTCACATATTATCGATAAGTTGTTTCAATGAATTCGTCCGCTAGACACTAAGTAACGTCTCCACCCGTAATCTGAGTGACCGGTATACTGTACCACAATGCAATGATCAAGTTTATTCCATTTCGTATAAACCGTTTGATGTAGAACAAAAGTTATTTGTATATAATTGTAATTAGTAAAAATATAAAGAAAAATAAAGGTTCAGACACACACACACACACACCTCAGCACTATTATTTCCCGTGTCGTGGCTAATATTGACACACACCAACATATCAAAACCACACTTATTTGTCAGATAGATGCGGGCTTCGACCCGGGCTACAGCATCATTAAATCATGTTACCTTTACAGATGGTATCTGCACTTAGAACAAATTTATTGTTACTCACTCGTTGAATCAGATATATTTCACGTTTACGTCGTTTGATTCTATTGAACGTCTGTATTGGCGAGCTATACGTATCAGGAACAGCTTAATTTATGGCATCAGCAAGAAAAAAGTACTTACATACATATAACTATGACTTTATTTACTTTGTTATAGACGGATTAATTTAAGTGAAATGTTATTTTGAACTATACAACATCAAACGTTGACACATAACACAATGCTTAATGTTATTGCAATTTTCATCAAATATGTATTGTACGGAAACCAGCCCGTTACAGTTTTGTCATTACAATAGGTAATATGTGTAATGAAAAGTTTAAAATCAATATGTTGCGTATTATTTGTCGTTTCATTGAAAAGGGTTGTGAGTGAAACGTTCGTACTTGTATTGAAAATCAATGATCAACAGCTCAATGCGATTGGTTTGCTTTGATTGAACTGTGCAAAAGGTTTATTGTATGAATAACGGAGGTGGCAATGGCGACCGGTCCCTGCTGTCGGAGGTCGCTGGGCTCTGTAACATCCACGGTAATCTTTAGGGTACTGGTATATGGTGTTATGGTTCTTTACTCAACTGGCTAGCTACCAGTGCTACCAACCTCCGCCTAAAATTTACCGCAAAATGTTTGTTGTGTGTCTCTGTTGGTGTACCGGAGAACTTAGAAGCCAATAATAAGCTTGTCAATTCAACTTAGACATAAATACATAGATCTTTGGTCCTTTGACGTTAACTTGAAAACATTGATTGAGTTATAACAACGGTATTTTTGGACTTTGCTTATTTTCGTATTTGTTTTTATTATAACAAATTATAGTCTAAATGCAGTAAATAAATCGTTATTAAAAACAAAAGTCGCCCATACTCAAGTATTGCAGCGTAAATTGCCGGGGTCCAAAAATTACACATATCACATTGTACATCTAAAAATGAAAGATCATTTAATTTCAGCATTTATTCATTAATTTCTCGATGGTTGAAACCGACGGTGAATGTTCTAGCGTCGTTGCTTTATGTGCCTACGTCATTACAACGAACACTTATCACTGACTGGCGTCACTTCACGCATGGATCTCAGCGTGCGACGAAATTTTTAATGCTATTTTAAAGCACAGTCTTTTAGAAGTGAAATTGAACTCTAGATGAAATGGGCAACATTTCATTGATATTAATCAATTGTTCTAATTTGAAATGATACTGTGTGTGTGTGTGTGTTTATGGAGATTTAAAAGTGTCTCAAATGGTATCGAACGTTACGTTAAATGTCGAGTATAGATTATGGAAGTATTGTTATTCCAAAGGTCTGGATGGATTGCCTATGGCGCCTTATGACCATCGTTGCACGACATTCGTGACACTAAAGCTCATCAACATTTTTCCGACGCAGAAGGGGAAACATTTACCACTTATAAACTAATTTATAATTCCAATCGAACAGCATCTAAAAGACTAACACACCACTGTCGCACTTGATGTATTGTCTCGTATCGCTAGTGACACGGACATACACAAATAAGATATTTGAAAAACTTACGACTTGAGACAGATACATTTTTACGTATCACGTTAATGTCTGCCGAACAGAATTGAGGACTAAATCTAGAGCCCCAATGGCGTTGTGGGGTTGATTTTGGAAAACAGCCAACAAGCTAAACAGGCAGGTGAATAACTAACATTTTAATGAAACACAAAATTACTTGAAGCAACCTATTGCAACACAATGACATTATCCAATGTGGAATGTTATAATTTTCGCTATATTGTATTTGATGGATTCTTGAGGTGGGTGAAGGTTATCTGTTCATGATAAAAAAGGGTTAAGTATATGACCTTGGAAGTCTATGTATTGTCTAATTTCAATTACCGATTTTACCGTACGGGGTAAACAAAAACTGAATTACATACTGAGCATATTGCTTTTGTCTTATTGGTATATAGCTTACGAATTTGCCGCAGTAACATACTTATAACACTTCAGGAACTAAAATAATTTGCAATATGACACGCTGCTAGATTCATCGGTTTAGGATGTGGTATTGTAATCATAATCAAAATTAAGTTGCTAAGTGGATTATCACTGCTAACGTATGTATGTATTTTTTTTTCTTAGATATGTAAAATAATATCTATGTTCGTTTGTGACAGGAGACCACGCTTTAGCATTGGAAAAACTATAAGTTGTAATGACAACGGTGACGACGTTTGTCTGCAGGTGAACATGCCCACGGACAGCTTCGAGTCGCCGCTGACGCTGGCCGCGTGCGGCGGGCACGTGGAGCTCGCCATGCTGCTGTTGGAGCGCGGCGCCAACATCGAGGAAGTCAACGACGAGGGCTACACGCCGCTCATGGAGGCCGCCAGGGAAGGTGCTCACCGCCGGCTCGAATATCGCTCGCATGGCAGTCGTTTGCAGTTGGACGTATTCGTTTTTAATACGTTTCCTACCCACGAGTCAGTAATTTCTGAACTAAGTTAATTTTGTAAGAAAACCATTAGAGCACTGTCTTTGTCGGTTAAATATTAAACGTAGTGATCACACCGAATGTACGGTGATTTAAGGTCACAATGAAACGGTTCTTTGATTTCAACTTTGTACAAAAATGACTCGTGGGTGGGTTGTCTTATGGAACTACGTCCATTTGTGAACTTTCATTCCATTTCTGATCGATTTGCTATCTGAATCTCTTGGTTTATATATATGAATTTTTACTATAAATTTTCGTTATTTTTACTTAATTGTAAATGTTATTTATTTAACATTTGTTAATTCTGTTGTTTTTTTTTTAATTATAATAGTGTTAGCATTGACGGTGGTTATTGTTCCCCTTCAAACGAACAGTACGATATAAAGGTCTGTACCAACAATATATCAACAGCATGCAGACGAATGCGACAAGTGTACGTGTCCCTCTCGATCGGTGCCGACACAGATGTCTGCTGCAATATCTATGACAATGTTTTTTGTAATTCGGCAGGAGCTGCGATCGACCATAATTTTTTTTTATTGCGTAATTAATCTTGTATGTTTCATTAGCATGCGAAGAACGTTTTTAATTCACATTAACTTTGCAACGATTTAACAGTTTGGCTTTGGCTCTTAAAGATATTCCACTCCTCTACTGTCTCGCTCTTACCGGAGGATACTCCAGACTAACAAGTACGGGAATCGTGTCGCAGCCTCTCATCTTGCGCCTAACCTTACGTTGTAATAACTAATTATTATTTTCGCTAGGTCACGAGGAGATGGTAGCGCTGTTACTCGCGCAGGGCGCGTCCATCAACGCGCAGACCGACGAGACGCAGGAGACGGCTCTGACGCTGGCGTGCTGCGGCGGCTTCCTCGAGGTGGCCGACTTCCTCATCAAGGCGGGCGCTGACGCTGAGCTCGGCGCCTCCACGCCGCTGATGGAGGCCTCGCAGGAGGGCCATCTCGAGCTCGTCAGGTGAATGTCCTGTGTACAAGTGTTTTGAATATAAATGTAATGTAATATTGTTTTTGTGTAAATTTCTTTACATCGGGGATATTATTGAGTTTCGTAACCGAAGCCTTGAGCACAGGCGCAGGGTTGCCAATCTCTCGGTATTCTATAGGATACATTTTGGAGAGTGTGTGCAGGAATTATTCGAAGTAATTCCCCCATCGCCGTTTCTCCATCGAACAATTCGACGTACGGCGGGTATCCATCCTTATGTAGTGAACGTACACGTATACGGACGGCGCGGTTTGCGTCGTCATTTATTGTGCGCACTGCAAAGGATTGGAATAACTTGCCCGCGTCGGTGTTCCCGCCTTCTTACAATTTGGGAATCTTCAAGAGGAGAGAGAATAGGCTCTTAAAAGTTAGTGCATTCACCATCTTAGACTTCATCACAATTTTGCATCAGGTGGGATTGTTGTCAAGCATTAACTTATTCTATGTAAAAAAAAATTATCGAAACTATCGGATATCCGAAATAATATCCGAATCCTATAAAAAAATTCTGTGTAATTTTGAATAGGGGCAGCATCTAAATAAAACAGGTTATGACAGGTTTTCGCCGACCCAGCGCCGATGCACGAGCCGCGTCACTCTCATTTTGTTATTTAATTTTTAAGGCTATTGTTTTTTTCTGTGATAATAATAGTAAATATTTCCTTAAAATAAAGTCAGTGTTGCCTTGTCAGTACATTATATTTATTTCTTTAAAACTTTATTATACCTTTTAAAAAAATAAAATGATACAACAGGTGGGCTTAATGCTAAAAGCATTCTCTGCCAGCCGACCTTACGGAAAAACAGAGACATCGAAGGCGGTATATAATAAAGATATTAATGATAAATAAAAAAAGCCTTTTAAAGCCTTTAAAAAAAATCCAAAAAGCCTTTTTAAGGTATCTTTACAAGCGTACTTACGGCTTCGCTTACGTACCCAACCAAATTCCTTCTTGGGTGCCTTGAATATAACTTCCTGAAGGTTAGAAGACGGAGAGACCAAATTTTAATAATTTTTAAATTCTTAGAGGTACGGTAGATGCTCCAGATGTACCCGAGGAATTGTGTTAGCTTTATGCTCCTAACAAGTACCGTCGACGTAGGAAGCAGAAGCTAATTGTCGTCCCCAGATGTGGCACAGCAGCTCGGTCGAGGTCTCCCACCCCGCGGTCTCTCACTGCGCTCAATGCTCTCCTGGACGCAGCACTGCCGCACTGTGACGTGTTTGCGGATGAATGGAACACGATCTTATCTGAGTGTTTGCAGTACTGCGAAATGAGTGCGTGATGCATGAAAGGATTGCTGACTTGTTTAAATGACCATTACTTGATTTTCGTTTCACAATTGACGTTAATTGTTAATGACATTGGTTGGCGTTGATTTTCATTGACATTAATTTATCTCATATTTAATAATATTTATATTCTATAATTGCATTTAATTGTATTTATTTTGACATTTTATTTAATGAATTAATTTTAAACTTTTTTTTGTAATCTTGTTTCTTATGCAAATTGTTTATATATATTGTAGGAATATATAAAAGTAAATATTCTCTCCTAAATCATCTAATATCCGTTACCGTAACCGAAATCAGTAAAATATATTCATATATCTTCATCTATATCCAGATCCGAAATTTTAGATCCATAACATCCCTACCATACATTATAGACTACCTCTAAGAATTTTAACTCACACGATTTTATTTCACGACTGCCGCGGGACCCAAATGTCTCTCATGATCGCAAGTTTCACGGTTTGTTATTTGTAATGGAAGGTTTAAGGCACTGGAAGCCCAATTGTAACTTTTACTTTTGATAATAAATTAATATATTTAATTAAAAGCCACGTGTTTCTTAGACGTCATCAACGCTTGCCGATACAAGTGTACAAGATACTTCGTGAAATTTCCTTTCATGTAACATCTCTAGTTTTCACGGTCATTGAAACTGTAACGTAGGCCAAATAAAAACTGTTCGGTGCATTCTTAGTGCTGTACTTTTAATTAGAACGGCGAACGTTGAATTGGATGGTATTGCGACGTATCCCCAGGTACCTGCTGAACGCGGGCGCAGAGGTTCACGCGCAGACGCAGACAGGTGACACGGCGCTAACGTACGCGTGCGAAAATGGACACACTGATGTGGCGGACCTGCTGTTGCGGGCGGGCGCGCATCTCGAGCACGAGAGCGAGGGCGGCCGCACGCCGCTCATGAAAGCGTGCCGCGCTGGACACGTGTGCACCGTGCAGTTCCTCGTGGGGAAGGTGAGTAGTATGCGTCGCCACGTGTACACGCTTGTGCATATGCAAGCATACCTCACACCCGAGGACAAGCACAATGCTATTGTCCCGGGGATTTTTATAACTTCGTTTACGTTTCGGATTGCGTGGACACATCAGGATCACAAACGATAAAGGCCCGTCTCCGTGTCAATTATTTATATGTCCAACCGAGGGACTTTTCTTGAGCAGATTTGTCGCTTGTTACTAACTAGCGACAAGAGAGTTATAAAAATAAAGAGCAGTTATAGAATTTTGAAATAACGTCATCGTCGTTTCTGTGTCTATAGGGCGCTGATGTGAACCGCATGACGGCCAACGGCGACCACACGCCGCTGTCGCTGGCGTGTGCCGGCGGACACGTGGATGTTGTGAAATTCCTGCTCGCGTGCGACGCGGACCCGTTCCGCAAGCTGAAGGACAACTCGAGCACACTCATCGAGGCCGCCAAGGGGGGCCACACGGCCGTGGTGCAACTGTTGCTCGACTACCCGCACTCCGTCATGTTGCCGAGAGGTTAGTGATTGTTATATTGCAGCGCCACGCGTCCCAACAATTATGACGTGTTTGTTGTCGCAGTGTCGCGTACCTGTGCACTACTTGTGTTTCTTATTGCAACGTAACACGAAAAGAAAGTGTTTTTGCTTACGCCAAAACGCCATTATTAATAAAAACGACGTGCTACATCGTTGCAGGTAACACGGGCGCCGATGAGAGCGGCGGGCTGACCGCGGCACAAGCGGCGTCGTTGGGGCTGAGCCACGCGCCCGCGCCCGGCGCGCCCACGCAGCGCGCGCTTTTGCCCGCGCATCCTCAGCACCCTGCACATGCGCAGCATGTACCGCACGCGCTGCAGCAGCAGCAACCGCAGCAGCACGTATGTTGATTTTATTTAATAAAAATGTATGAGTCATTCAGAATTATTCAATTATTATTCCATACAATGAAGCTCCAATTTATTACACTTGGAAAAATATTTTTTATCGATTTCATACTACCTCACTAGGTGCAGCCGCAGCAGCATGTGCAGCAGCAGCATCTTCAGCCACAGCAGCATCTTCAGCCACAGCAGCAGCATCAACTCCAGCAGCAGCATCAACTCCAGCAGCAGCAACAACACCTCCAACAACAGCAGCAGGCGCAGCAACAACACGTTGCGCCTCTGCCCACCACTGCCCCCACCCTCG
>PDGT01000013.1:794258-805908 GCA_003671415.1 Megathymus violae | reverse complement strand
GAGCCGGTAACTGTCCACGAACGTTACTTCTATTTATATATATATATATATAATGCACGATTATGCATAGGATATTGATACCCGCAAACCGTTCGTCCTGGCGTGCCCGTTTTTGCTCTTGCTACAATAAACGGTGAAATTTTAAATGTTTCGGTTCGAGGATCGGTACGTCTGCTAACGGGCGGGTTGGCTATTGTTTTCTCGGCCGGCAGCACTGTGAGGAGTGTGTGGGCGGCAGTGATGACTATCACTTTAAAAACTCATTTTGTTAGCTTTGATTATGGTCGGTCTGTTTTCATAGACCCATCTCATTCCTCGTACTTCCATGTTAGACATACTTTAAGTAATTCAGTTAATTCACTTGTTAAATTAGATGTTCAACCATATAATGACGAAGTTATCACTCATACGTGGATTTCCCTGGACGGAATTAACAAAAAACAAGTGTGGTGTTGAGAAGCCGAATTATGTGAGTTCGAAAAATGTTAGTTTTTGTTTAATCATATACAGTATTAAAATTGAACATAAGACGTAAATTACAACTTGAATCTATTAGATTGATTACAAACCGCTATAGAGATATATATGTATGGAAATTAGCTGTACTTTTATATTGTTTGATATCTTAAAATTTAATAGGAACAGGACATTAAAACATAAACTACACTTGTGTCAGGTATGTGTGTAACAATGCCTGAAATTATAGTTTACTTGTAAACAAGGCAAACAGAACACTCTAGTATTATGTTAGTTAAATACCTCAATAGATAGTAGATAATTTTGTATTGTTATACTATATTGACTTATATCTGACATTGTTTTGATTTCAATGTGATGATAGGAAATTATTGGAATACTCAATATTTACGCGATCTAAAGACAATATTGTTTTGAATAATTCCAAAGATTTAAATGAATGATTCTATATGGTGTTAAAAATGGCCCGGTTATCATATAAAATATTTTGAAGTAACAGCAGATATTGAAATTATTGTCTACACTCATTGGTTTAATGCACCATTCATTTGCATTAAATGTAAGAAATTCATTTTTTCATGCGGATGTCACCGATGCACTGATGCTCTGCCATATCGAAAACGAATCCTGAAAAAAGGTTTCGACATTTACATACGCATCTATACTATAGGTTACCCTTGTCTGTGATTTGTTTTTCAATTGTTTTTTGAACAAAATAGTTTTGATGATATATTGAGATTATTTTCGACAGAGGCCCGAGGCGTTAGCTTGTCAGCCGCGCAACGAATCACTGCCAGAGACTGAGAGGAGCATGCTTGAACTAGCTGACCCTACCGGTAAGAAGCAATCTTCAATGTACTTTATAATATATTTTTTTGTTATTATTAACACCCAGCGTTGACATTATATAGGTTTTACATGACCATAACTCACCTGAGCTACATATTGTAAAATTGTAAAAGAACTGGTTTTTATTTTTATCATAATTATAACTTTGTTCCGATTAGTTGGGAATTTAGGCAACAGTGACCCTTTCCTATGCAAACAAATCGTGTAATTTGGGACATACTAACGATTTGTATTTAAAAAAAATTTGGGAACAATTATTAATTTGTAATATACTATATTCCTGCCTTAAGCAGTTTTTAATAATTTTACCCTTCGAGTATGTATATTATATTGATTGTCGATGGTAAAAATTATATATAGACAGGGCTGCCAAACATATAATTAAGCTTAGATTGTTTACGAAGGTCCGCCAACGCTCGCCACGTCGGCGCTGCAAGCCCTGGACCTACAGTTCTGCGCGCAAGGCAAGTCGCCGACGACCATTGTGTCCGTAACAGTCGCACCGTAACCGCAGCGGTCGCGCCCACGCTGCGACCGGACCGTTCGCGTGTGGCTCCGGTGGTTTCGTTTATGGTTTGAGCTCTAACGTCTCTCATCTGTGATGACATCGGAATACCGGAACGGCGTACACTGTACACGAGGCCGACTAGGCATCGACCGGGTGGAGAAGCTGCATCACTCTTACTTTCGATTGAACGTTATAGAGTACCTAATAGTTACGGTGCAAACCGTATAGCTTAACGTATGACAACTGCGTCATAGTACACCAAAGGTACCTAATACACCAAACGTACTTAGCACAATATGAACGTAAAATGAATGTATGTTAGAGCTCGAACCATTAATTGTTTTAGCAATATTACCATAATATGTAACAGTACTAATTTGGGCTTGCCGTGTGTGTATGTTACATTTGTTTGCTGTTTGCTGCACGCCAAATAACCACGTGACTTCACATAACAGAAGCGAGATCCGTTGGAGCGGTTTCATTAGCGTATACGAAAAACTAAAAAGATTCACACAAAAAACCAGTAACAACCTTCTTTAATGATTTATTACCGTGATTAATATTGTGATGCGTCTAGCGTCACGCCACGTCCAGTTCCTATGTTACGTCGCAATATAAAACCATGGGGTCCACTTTGTCGGATGTGTTGCCAGTGTCGCGTATATTTTTTTGTTAACAGTACTTCATCATCAACCGTAGCTTCAGTGTGTTGTGTTATCGCACAGATAAATTAAAATTAATTCCGCAAAATCATTATTGATGCTTTTCATGACATAATATAATATCAAAATGATATGCATACCCTGCACTCCTCGTAGACTTCTTCCATCATTGTATATCATCATTTCTCAAATTTAAAGACCTTAAGGAATCTTGATCCAAAACGCATTTCAACATGATTAACGGCTGTACACACGACCTAGTTTTCTCTAATATCAGTAAACCCCTGGGTACTTACCCGGATGATAGTGTACTCGAATTCTATCGGGTGATTCATTATTGAAAACCTCTAGAAATAAACTTGTCGGTTTAACTGAAAATAGTCCGTGAAAGTAGATAGCCGATTGACATGTTAAAAGTTATGAATCGTTCAAATTCAGTGTACCTTTAACTTTTTATTAAACACTAAAAATACAATCGAAGTGTGTCAAAAGCTTTTTATAATATCTGCACAGATTGTGTATCTTGGAGCTGTGTTTATGACCCCAAAACTAAACAAGCAATCAACTGTATTAACTGTTTGTTCTAAAATGAGGCAAACCCGTCAAAATTTATTTATGCAAAAAGCACTTTGAAGCAAATTGGTATCCTCCTCTATTCCTCCTGTATTTTTTGTTATAAACAGACATGTGATTACAGTGCCACTAAAGAATCGTTTAACGGTTAATTCTGAATGGTACACGACTTTTTGTTTGCCAGAAGTCTTTGAAGAAGTAAGAAAGAACAACCGACAACTCCTTCATGACATTGCTGTCACAGGTTGTCACAGGTCCGCCGAAACAGCTCAGATTTTGTAAGGTCAAAAGATCGAACTAACGGTTCATCCGCCTTACAACCCGATATGGCACTCGATGATTTCTAGTTATGTCGAAACATGAAGAATAAATTACGGGGTCAACGTTTTTCTAGCCGAAAACACGCCATTGATGCTTTCAAACAACACGTTTTGGAGATACCTCAATCAGAATGCAAATAGTACTATGAAAATTGGTTTCAACTTTAACAAAAGTGCATCATAAATGATAATAAATGATAGATGATTGTTTCTTTTTGTTGTTCCGGATACATAAATAGCAGCCCACGTAATATACATATCTTCTAAACGGTAAAAGATCTATTTTAAATAGGTGCCTCCACGGAGATTACACCCTCGTCAAACACATAAAATTCTCACTCTCTCTTTATAATACTAGCATAGATATATTAGTAGATATATATAATTTTATTTCACAATGATGGAAAAAATCTCTACGCAACCATGCAGCGGCTTCATTGAAATCATCGTATCGAAACTTGCCATTAGCTAATTCGTGATTTTTCGTGTACATTACCCGACCCCTAGTTTGATGAGTGTTACCGTTTGATGTACGTAGGTGTAACGACCATCCACACGCCCGCCACCCCGCCGTACCCGCCGCCGCAGCAGCTGTTCCCGGTGCCGCAAATACCCACCAACCTCAACCAGGTGAGTGTCGTCTGTGTGTGAGCGTGTGTGTCTGTCTGTCTTTCTGTCTGTCTGTCTGTCTGCTGTATGTGTAACGCATACATTGAACGAATTGTCAATGTACGTAAAAAACACTGTCTCTGCCATTGACAATTTGGACGCAATGTATTTTGCCGCTGTTGATGATCACATGTCAAGTAGAAATGGAAAGTGGGTTTAGCACACGTGCAGTTTGTATGTTGCCTGCAGAGTTTTTAACTACATTGTCTGATGCCTTTAGTAATACAAGAATTAAAAAAAGGTTTGCAATATAATAATACGTTATTCTTATTTTATGGATTTGTTAAAATATTCTGCATAATATTAATAAATGTGGATAGAAGCCTTACAGACTGATTACTTTCGGTTTTTTGTAATATACACATAAACAGGCATTTGCATTTTCTACGTTATGTGAATTTGGCATCAAACTGGCATAAATAAATTCGACCGCCATTTCTACTTGATATTTGATTTTGTTTTCGAACCGGTTTTGTACCAAAATACAATCAAAGCTGTCCTAGGATTGTACCAAGAAACAGTTTTTAAATTGGCGTATGTCAATGGGCGTGGCCGTGAACTTAGTATGTATGGTATGTATGTATGTTTTATAGAGATTAGTGTACCGTTATATTCTTATTCTTTAGGGTTACACAATGTTTTATAAAATTATTTGATTCAGATTCGAATTTGTCTTATTATGATTTCGTCAAAAACGTATAAGTGCCTTAACAATTGATGAATTTAATATGCCAAATACTGCATTTTATGTTGCGGTGCCCCACTCTCCATCAACTATTATGGATATGTATGATGAAAATCATAACAATTTGCATCTTGAATTAACTACTGCCCTTGCACGTTGACTTAGTATTGCGATGCAAATCTCATTATGTAATACATAAGTATATTTTACATACGATTTCAATGCCCACACAGTATTATTACTAATACCCACGGAACGTTATATTGTCGTTCTGTAACTCGTATTTCTTACGTTTAAGCGTTTTTCTAACACCATTCTCTTGAATGAAAATGTAAAATGACTTGTTTTTCTCACTTACGTCATCAATATGATATAGAACACGCCCATACAAGACCGGCCTCGCGTTAAAGCGACGCGAAAATACGCGAAGTTCGGTTGCAAGTACCTCCTACTGGAAGCGTTGCAGCGCCTCGGGCAACATGTTAACGATGTAGGTGACCATTAAAGATCCACAAATAGTTCCCGGCACGAATCTTGAACTCTGGCCTGCGTCGTTCACGTACGTGGGATTACGGGCTCGCACGTAAGCTTGCGTGTAGGCTTAACGCGCTCTTATTTAGTAAATCAAACATGCGCTTTATAAATTTAATATCGAGGTGTAAATGTCCGATGCACAAGATTCGTACCGGGAAGGTATACCTTTTGTAGTTCGGGATTGTAATCGATATACTTTAGTTTGATCTATCGTATCTTATATCGATAAATATCTTAGAACAAATCAACAGTTATTATTAGCAATGTGTTGATCGTAAAAGTTTATTGAATTGATGTAAAATAGCTAATGCCGTTTCATGACGTATGCATTGATACAGTGTAAACAAGATCAAGATATAAAAAATGAAACATTTTTTTTTGTGCCACATTTCAAAGGCATTTTGTATTATATTAGTTTGACGTCCACTTAATATAGCTGTATTGTTTAGTTCCCACGAAATCCTCGTAATGACATAAGCCAAAAGTGTTTTAGTATGTTGCAGTCTGATCTGCAGAATAATAAAGATGGATAAATTATATTTGTAATTCTCAGCATCAACTGCAAGAACTCCAGCACCAACAACTGCAACAGTTGGCGGCGCTTCAGCACCAGCAACAGCAGCAGCAGATACAGCAACAGCAAGCGCAGCAGCAACAGCAACAGGTGCAGCACCAGAAAAAGCAACAATTACATCAACAACAACACCAGCAGCAGCAGCAACTGCAACTGGTTCCATATGACCTACAGAGGCCCGACGTTTATGTGCCACAGGTTATTTAAAATTTTTACTATAAAAAACTTCAGCCTAACCAAACTAATTCCTCTAGGAATACACATTACAGTTACCGATGTGCAGCTGTCTATGCACTTCAGTCAGAATAATGATAGTTTATTGGAACATTAAATGTTGCGACTTGTCCTCAGGATTTGCAATAGAATTTTGTCCAGTATACAATATATAATAAAAATGTGGTTTGAGTTACAATTTAATGCAAGCAGTATCTATTCTAGTTATCACATGCTTCGGTAAAAGAAAACATCGTGAGGGAACCTGCATAACTGATAGTTAGTTCTCCATAAGTTCTTAAAGGTGTGTGTAGATTGCCAAACCGTACTTGATCAGCGTGGTGGACTGTGGCCTTAACCCCTCTCGTTGTGAGAGCAGACAGCAGCCCAGCAGTGAGACAGTTATGGATCGTAATGAAGATGATGAATATATCATACTCCATGTTGGTGCATGGCACAATGATAGTTAATGATTGTTTTATTATTTTTTAATTATTCGATAATAATACGACTGTACATATTCAGGCCGTGGAGGATGCGGCCGGTGGGGCGGGCGCGCTGGAGGCGCGCGAGCTGGGCGCCGTGCTCGCGTACCTGCAGCGGGAGGTACCCTCGCTGGTTGCGCTGCCACCTAACGAACTACGCTCGCTCGTGCTGCAGGTGGGTACACACACGTATAGCTTTGAACAGCGTTAATTTTGTGATCTTATTCCATAATTGCGGTGGGAGTCACAATATTTCGTATTATTCATAATTAATAACTGCATTGACTAGCATAGATTTCATCTCAAATTTAAGGAGACAGTGTGAATTGCTCGAGGTAATTCCAATACGACTGTATAAGTTGGTCTGAAGAGTGCCTAATATTTTTCCAAAGCAAGGATTTATCTATAACGTTGTGCTACTGAAGAGTTGATTACCTATGCATAATTATGTAGGTTACAAAAAGTTTACTCACGTTTTTATGTGACACTTGTTAAAATAAAGATCTGATCCTTCGAGCGCGATCCCGACAGATATTTTTGTCAATGGCTCCAGGTGATGCAGCAGAAGTCGCATGAAATACTCTCGGCGAAGTGTGGCGCAGATGGCGATGGCGTGCGCGAAGTGGAGGGCGAGGAACGGCACGCCCGCCGCTTACTGGCCGCCGCCGAAGAGGCGCTCTCCGCTGAGTGGCATGCTCACCACCCACAGGACCGAGCGGTAAATCATAATGGGGGTTTAAGACTACCATATAGTAAAGTCATTCCGTGTATCTCTTGATGTACAGCATGTGATCGCAATAAATCTATCATATACCTTCCTTAATTTTAGTTATTTTAATTTTAATAAGAGCTTTTTTGTAATCCTATAATATTTATTGTTTTTTGTTATTATTCGTTGAGCAGTTAGGCGCGGGCGCGTGTGGTTATCGCGTGCGACCGCCCTCGCCGGCGTCGGGTGCGTCCGTAGCGGTGAGCGACGCGGACGAGCGGCCAATCGTTTTGCCTGAGCTACAATCGCAACCACAATCGCAGCCGCAGCCGCAGCCACACCCGCACCCGCAGCCACAGTTCGTGCTGCCACCACCAACCCTACCCTTCGACGATTACAGGTCACTTTTATAGACTTTCCATTATAGCTTTCGAAACGTATTTACAGACGTGAATTCTGTATTAATTGTTTTTGCTTGATGTTGGATATAGTTGGCAGATTGGTCCTGAACAGTACGAGATTGTATGTTAATTGATTCATTGTAGAAGCAAACAACTTATTATAATTATGTTATATGATACCATAATATATCATGATTTTATTAGATGACTTTTATTTTAGAAAATAGTATAAGTGTATAAAATAGTGATGAATAAATCAATTACCAGCGGTCTCCTTTACGATAGAATCTTAATATAAACTGATAAATAACCTCTTAACTGTATATCGATGCAAACGTTTAGGCTTTCGACCTTGAGTGCTAGAGTACATTGAATTGATAACTGTCAATGGCCCGGCTATAGATCGACCGGGGCCGGTGGCGCTTTCCCCGGTGCGGCGGCGGTTGCGGGTGTGCAGCCGCAGCCGCAACAACAGCCCCAACAACAGCCGCAACCCCAACCGCAACCACCGGCGCCGCAACCGCACGCCAAGCGCGAGCAACACCATCACGCAACATCCAGTGCAACCAAGAAGAAGGTGGATATTTTTTAAAGGAGACTGAAATTTCTCATTATTTTGTATTCTTACATGTTTCTGCTTTTTTACACGTTTTATTAGTATGAACTTGTCCTGTATGTATACGTGTATAAATCAATGCAATAGCAATACTTTTGGCCATATTATAAACGTCCACATTGTATAGACTGAACAGATAATAATGAAAAATATCAATTGATGATGCCTCTTACCTTATTATCATCAGTTTATAATAAATAAAATTATAGATTACTGGACTTAAATAACTAATTCTTTCCTACTTCTCATTTCCTGGTCGAAAATACATCAGTGATACCTTTGGTCTTGCTGATGTCCATGGGCGACGCTGACCACTTACTATCAGATGCCGCGTCTGCTCGTTTGTCGGCTATTATTATAAAAAAAAATTCACTTACGATCAACAAACACCCCACTTCATATTGATATAAAATCGTAGTTAGTGTTTTTTTTACGACAATTATCCTCTCCTACTTGGATAAAACTTTAAATTGAACGTCGTGCAGAACCGGTTCGCGGGTAGCGCTCGGGGTGCACGCGCGGAGGCGTTCGGAGGTGCGACGCCGCCGCAGCCGGCGCCCGCCGCGTACTCCGCGATGGACGTGGACGGCGAGACCGACTCCAACCACGACACGGCGCTCACGCTGGCGTGCGCCGGCGGGCACGAGGACCTCGTCGAGCTGCTGCTCTCGCGGGGCGCCGACATCGAGCACCGCGACAAGAAGGTACATTCGACTTAATGTGATAGATTACAATTATGCCCATCACACTTGGACAATGTTAAAAAACTTAGGAAATAGTTAAAGTATAATCACAGATAAGGCTGCAATTGTGTCAAAAATGTGTAGTAAAAATTTAAAACTATTTTATAGGACTCATAATTATATTACTAAATAAATATTTTGTACTCATACATTGTATTTTAATATACATTGTATTATTTAAACAAATAGTCTAGTGAAGTCTGGAACCCGCATTCGACAAGTGTGGTGAACTATGGCCCTAATACCTCTCATTGTAAGAAGAGACCCGAGCCCAATAGCAGTAAAATATGGGATGTAATGATAATTTGAATTATCGTTGAAAAAGCATTTACGCTTACAACCAAGTAATCCCAAACACATTGCTCACATAGGGCTTCACTCCGTTGATCCTGGCGGCGACAGCGGGCCACGAGAAGATCGTTGAGATCCTCCTGAACCACGGCGCGGACATCGAGGCACAGTCGGAGCGCACCAAGGACACCCCGCTCTCCCTGGCGTGCAGCGGCGGCCGCTACGAGGTCGTGGAGCTCATCCTGGGTCGCGGTGCCAACAAGGAACACCGCAACGTGTCCGACTACACCCCGCTCTCCCTGGCCGCTTCTGGGGGCTACGTCAATATTATCCGGCTGCTGTTACACCACCAGGTATGTATGTGTGTAAAGAAAAAAATTTACAGAAAATAGTATACAATATTCATTACTGCTCACAATATTCATGAAATTAACATAGATGTAATGAAGATGTGGTGCTAATTTTGTCGTAGGCAACCTAGAAATAATTAATTTATGCATAATTTGTAATAATGTATATCTTTGAATCCTCAATTTTCAAGACTCACAATTTCGTAACAAAATATTATATTGTATCTTTATCTATGCGACTATTTCGTATAAGCTACAGATTTTTTGATGTACAATAAAGAATTTTTCTATTGTATTGTATTTTATATTGTGTGTGACGTGTTGTAAAGGCGGAGATCAACTCCCGCACGGGTTCGAAACTCGGCATATCGCCTCTGATGCTGGCTGCGATGAACGGGCACACGGCGGCCGTGCGGCTGTTGCTGGACTGCGGCTCCGACATCAACGCGCAGATCGAGACCAACCGGAACACCGCGCTAACGCTCGCCTGCTTTCAAGGTGGGTCGACACCGCTCATTATATTAAATGACCAGTGACATGGCCTCGCTTCTTTTTTTTTTAGATTTCGGAATACAGAACCATTTCTGGAGATGATTCCTCCGCAGATGATTCCTAGATCATGATCCAAAAGTTCCAAGTATTGCCCCGTAAAAAGCTTAGGTTTGATCATGTGTACTCTTGAAGTAGTTGTCACATTAGGGCTGGTGCTGCCAAATCTCATCTATCAGTCTTGGACTCTAGAGAGGCGCGCAAAGAGGCTCATTGGTGATTCAAACCTAGTTTAAACCAATCTGCAAAGCTTCGAGTACAGGTGCAGGCTTACCAGCCTCTCTGTCTACTATAGGGTACATTTTGGAAAATGTGCGCAGGAATTATTCGAAAAAATCCTCCATTGATCAACCCAACATACGGCGGAAAATCCATCCTTACGTACTGAACGTCCCGCCTATACGGACGACGTGATTTTGCGTCGACGATCGTTGTGCACAATTTAAATGACTGGAATAATTTGCCCGCATCGGGTTGCCCGGCTACTTACGATGTAGGAGTCTTCAAGAGGACAGTGAATAGGATTTTTTAAGTTAGTGCATTCAACATCTTTGACTTCATCACTACTTACCGTCAGGTGGGATTGTTGTCATGCATTAACTTAATGTAAAAAAAAGATTTCTTTTGTTTCATGAAATAAATGATAATAAATTTGTAATACTAATATCGTTTAAAAACGAGTTGTAAGCACGATTCAAATTCAAGCGAGACCGATGTTGAAAACATTTATTTATTTATTTAACACATGCCATTATTACAGGTTTCACCCAATGCAATAGTGTGTATCTAACAAATTTATGTCATTAAATAACATAAAATAGTATCATTATTATTATTTCTTATACAATATTATAACATATAATATAGAAAGCTGTCCTTGTGAATTCACTTAGAACACAGTAAAATATATCTATGTCATTGGCTATAAGGATGAAAGTGTGAAGAGCACGCGACAGTGGCGCCTCACTTAACACTTTAGTTCAGCCTCGCGGCTCGACCATCAGTCGTGGCCTTCGTTTTCGCCACAAATACCTGTCCAGAACACACAGACCGATTTGTCCCAATATCTCGGCATTAAGTATTTTGCCATTCAATACTTTAAATAAATATGAAGTGAGAGCAACCTCCCTCTTAACACCAAGTTCCATGTATCCTAACATACCCAATATAAATAATGTAGGATACATAAGTAAGTAGAATGGATACACAACATATTGACGCAAATACAGAAATCTCACAAATTTATTCTGAACCCTCTCCAGCATGAGCCTATGTTTAGTTTAATGCGGAGCCCAACTAAACTAACTAACCTCGTATAAAAACTCATGCCAGGCCGGCACGAGGTGGTGAGCCTGCTGCTGGACCGCAAGGCGAACGTGGAGCATCGCGCCAAGACGGGCCTCACGCCGCTGATGGAGGCGGCGAGCGGCGGCTACGTGGAG
>PDGT01000013.1:782415-794245 GCA_003671415.1 Megathymus violae | reverse complement strand
CGTGAACGCACCGCCGGTGCCGTCGTCGCGCGACACCGCGCTCACCATCGCCGCGGACAAGGGGCACACCAAGTTCGTTGAGCTGTTGCTGCAGAGGTGAGCCGCTGATAATTACCAATTCGAATTTACAAATTTACTAGGAATAAAATTTTACTGCTTGTATGTACTAAAAGCCAAGTTTATTTGATGCTTACTATCACTCATACATAATCAATAGGAACAGATTGCGCCTTTACAGTGGCAAACCAGTAAGCTTTAACGCTTTTTCAACAGTGAATCGAAAAATTGTAGGAAACAAAGGAAAAAAAAGTGTAAATTATACTGGTGTAAGCTTTTAATATTTATTTTTTTTACAGGCGCGCTTCAGTAGAAGTAAAGAATAAAAAAGGCAACTCCCCCCTATGGCTGGCGGCGAATGGCGGCCACCTCGCGGTCGTCGAAATGTTGTATGCAGCCGGTGCGGACATCGACTCACAGGACAATAGAAAGGTGATATTTTCTTCATCGTCAACTCGCGTCAGTCTCCTGCTACACATAGGTTCTTGTGAGGCTACTGAGTGACACTGAGCGCAATCGTCGGCTCTCCTCTTTTTTAGTTTCCTACGGTCTACGCAAGTCGTGGCATCAGTGTGCTGTAAAGATTCTCGTTTCTCCTTTAAGTGTAACCAATCCTTAGCCACCCCAATTTATTAACCTCTAGAGACACCAACATAGAACTTTATAAGGTCAGCCAAGTTACTTGGTACCGGATCTTATCTTTGAATTACACGTGTTGGCATCGCACGTCGAGATGCGATGAAAATATATTGCGTACTACCCTAAAAGCTGGGAAATTCAAATTGTATAATAATACTAATGATAATTGCAATGACATACGAGATGAAATTCATTGTCTAAACTCATTTTATGTTCCACTTATTTTAATGCAACTACTCTACTGTTCCTATAATCCGCCCATTGTAAAATTATCATCGAAAAAGAAGGCGTGTCAAATTGGCCATCTATACAAACGCCTCGCCCATTCCAATCTATTAAATTGAAGGCAACTTCCAATGCATTTGTAAACAGTTTTGGAAGGATGTGGGTACGGCGTCGAAGCTGACTCCTTTGCAGGGGGTCCAGAACAATTTGAGTTTTTATTAAATCGAAGGCCTCTTATTAGACAACACATGTAATGCACAGACGATTCTACTCTTTGGTGTTCTTTATAGATCTACCTAACTGTGCAAATGTGGTTTATGGCCAAAGTCTCTTCAAAGCCCGGTCCGATCATCCGGACGTTCCTTGCATTTAAAATGTCTGACATTGACAATTTCCCGCAGCTCGTCCGTAAGCTCTACTCCCGCCTGAAAGTTTGTTTTTTTCCCGTAAAATCTCGTTCGGTGAAACCTATTTCCCTCCTTACTTTGCTGTTTTTGCAGTTATTGTCAACGTCATTAGTGTGTTTTAAAAGTCCAGTTGATTTATCAACTCCCGAATTAATTTTCTTTTTTTTAATTTTCTTTGATAATAAGAAGAGTAGACGGAGCATAGACTTGATCATATAATTTGGATGTAGACAACAGGTTTAAAACATATTTGATTTACTTAATTCACGTTTGTCTTATGAAAAAATGAAAATTTGTATAGATACAATTTTGTTTTCTCAGGTATCTTGCCTGATGGCCGCTTTCCGTAAAGGCCACACGAAAGTGGTTAAATGGATGGTTAGTGTCGTCACGCAGTTCCCCTCCGACCAGGAAATGACGAGGTGAGTTTAAAAATTATCAACTTAGTATCTAACAGGTCAATTTTAAATGTAACATAAAAACAGTTCAAGATAGAAAAGCTTGGTTCAACCTAGCAATTTGTTGGTAGTGACTTCAATTTAATATGATGCTTAAAATGTATAAAGCTGAGTCACAATTTCGCTGCTGTAACATCTAATGTATTCTACAGGAAAACAATAGTGCATATTTAGTACGTAATAAAAGTCAGCAATCACACCCCATATTATGCCATAAGCCCACATGTACGTGTAGAACGACGTACCGGCATTGCTCAAGCGGAGACATCGCGTGAATGATATGCATTTAATGGTCGTAAAGTAACACTGTCAATTGATGGAGCATTTATATATTTACAATGATATTTATATATAAAATTGTGAGCCACATTGTTTATATAAACCAACTTCGTGTTTGTAAAAGACATATTTTTCAATTCAATAAATAGTCAGATTCACCGCCTTCCTCTTTGACTGCCAATACGTTGATAATGGTGCCCATTGGTGGCGGTGGCCACTTGTCATCACATGGCCTGCCTGTTTTCCTGCTGATTACATACATATAGATATCAATAACTGACAGCCTTCTCCGTAATTAAATATTACCAGCATGCTCTAGTAACAACATTTGATGAAACGGTTTTGCATGTTGCACAGGTACATCTGCACGATCTCCGACAAGGAGCTGCTGGAGAAGTGCCAGGAGTGCGTGCGGGTGATCCGCGCGGCCAAGGAGACGCAGGCGGCGCGCGCCAACCAGAACGCCACCATCCTGCTGGAGGAGCTGGACGCAGAGCGCAGCCGCGAGGAGAGCCGCCGGCAGGCAGCAGCTCGTCGTCGCGAGCGCAAGAAGAAGAAGAAGATGGAAAAGAAGGTATGTCGTATCGTCCCCCATCTACTGACTGTACCAACTACACACCGTATTTTATTATTACGTATCAAGATCCGCAGGTTCGTGAAATACCACAATAGTTCCGCAGAGACTCCATTTCACTTGCACAGTTGCAGCTGCACACGTAGACGGCAGGTCGATTTCGGTTCGTAAAGAGAGAACTCTTCGCTTTCGTATCCGGGAACCGAATGCTCCGTGGGCGACCCTGCCCGCTATTATATCGATTTCCGGGTCTTCCAGACTTTTCTACGCCTTTCGCTTAAAGTCAATAATAATACCCGGAAATCGATATAATAATAGCGGGTCAGGTAAACACGCCATAGTCGCCCATGCCTTTTGCCTAAGGCATAAGGGCGAGAGTGGCTTGAAGTGTCTCGGATAGTTTTTATTATTACCTGGGTTTTTTTTCCTGGCCTCTATTGTTTCTAGCCGACCCTTCCAGAAACTTGGCAAGATTACCGCCCTCTTCTTTTCGACCGGCCTTTCGAGAAGCTCTGTAAAATTATTATTCAGATTTTTTTACCGTTTTATTACTAATAATAGTTTGACTGCCCTGTAATTCCAGTTGGATCTCTCCGAGCGAAGGTTCTCCGATTCCATCCTCGGCCATCGTAAAATGTTATGTGATAGATACATATTTGCTGTCGGATCTTGATTTGTATGATGCCTTATTTATGTTCGTATAATATGCAACAACTAATCCCAGAGTGCAAAGATGTTCTTCTCACACCAGTGCGTGATCAGTTAATTTTATTTATTATTCAGATAAATTGTTAGTAACAAGCAGTCATTACTGGTATACATAATATTTTTTGTTTCACCTATGTGACATACAGAGCCACGTCGAAGGATTGACATGAAGTATATATGTTTTGAACTGCATGTTTCGCAATAATTCGCGGAAGATTGCGTCAATGATAACCTGTAGATAAATATACATGTTTGAACTCTGCAATTCGCAGGCGGAAAATGACAAGAACAGCGAGTATAGCGAAAAGGCGCTCGGCGAATGCTCGGAGGGCGGCGAGCCGGACGACGAGCCCGCCGCTAAGGAGGAGGGCGACTCGGGCATCGACGCCAACTCACAGGTACACTACTGTATGCCTTTATCATATGCATATTTATGAGCTCAATACACAGAGGCTTGTGCAATGACCAGTGTCAGCCTTGCGGTTCGACCATCATCATTAAAATACGTCTATTTCCAAATGAAGCAATAAACATTCTTTAAGCTAAATTTACAGTAAAGTACAGAAAGTACAGGTTGTAGTGAAGGTTGTTTTAAATCATTTACTTGTAATTGTATTTTAAAAACGGTGTAATATTGCCTAGGTAACGGTATAACTTAAACAATGCACTATGTTGGCAGGGCTCGTGCTCGTCGTCGGACGTGAAGGCCCCGCCCGCGCAGAACGCGAAACTAAAGAAAAAGAAGAAGGACGACAAGCCCGCCGCCCCCCCGCCCACCAAGAAACAACCGGACAAAGTGAGACATTGCACAGTTTATATTTTCTGTTTGTTACCATTTTTTTTTTATTGTTTACTGAACACTACATTAACAGCTCAGTCCAAACGGAGAATCTAGCCACAACTGAGAGACCAGGACCGTCCTAAAACTCGCTGCGAGCTGATGGACTGGTCAGCTATAACCTGACAAAAGTACGAATCGTGTTCGAATCTCGACAAAGGCATACATTTATTTCGTAGATTGTTTTTTTTTTATGGTTCTCAGTTATTAGTTTATGTACTTTAAAACCATCATAATCTAAAACAACAGTCGTTTTAAATGAAAACTATTATTATTTTAGCACAAAATCATTGTAACCAGTTAGTTATCCATGATGTGAACAAATGTGTACAGGCTAAACCCAAGATAGAGATGAAATCTGAGAAGGAGAACAGTGCGAAAGCGGACAAGAAGCAGGAGAAGGAGAACGTGGCGCCGAGCTCGCCGCCCGTCGCCGAGCGCCGCCCGCCCGACAGGAAGGACAAGTGAGTACCGTACAGGACGCCGCACCTCGTCAGCAGTTGACTCTTGTGTATGTATTTCCCTCCGTCTCCACATGTCTCCCACGGTACCGGGTACCTTTTGAAGATTTCCCCCTCGAAAACAAATAATAATATGTGACGACGTTAAAACGATGGTTGCTTGCACTGTGTTTATAGTCATTCAATGGATGTTTTATTAATGCTGCATGTAGTTGTTCCTAAATCATATTAGGTTTATATATTTTAGAAAAACTGTTAAATAAGT
This sequence comes from Megathymus violae, assembly GCA_003671415.1. NCBI lineage: Eukaryota > Metazoa > Arthropoda > Insecta > Lepidoptera > Hesperiidae > Megathymus > Megathymus violae. Next base: position 789,334 of record PDGT01000013.1, on the reverse strand, counting down.
TTGTTATACAGTTGGTTATATTTGCATGCATTTTGAACTGTCCATTATATTTTTGGTTAGCTTAATAAATGTAGTGTTTTGTGTGTCTTTGTTTATTGCTTTTGTAATTATGGATAATTATATTTTTAGGATTACATGAAAAGGTTGTTACACATGAAAGTGTAAATACTTCTTATCGTCGTCAATATTCTCTTATCAAAGTTAATGCATCGACACTGTACGACCGTTGAATGTTCTCGTTAGAGGATCGGGATCTAAAAGAGTTAAATGTTTTTGCAGAAAGCCAGATGAGGACGCTAAGAGCATTACAGTTCAGAACCCCAGCAAACTGGGGAATAGCTCTCGAAAGAGTCAAGTGTTCGAATCCACTCGGCACAATGTGGACAGAGATGACGTTGACTCAACAGACAAAAACAAAAAAACGCACAACAATCAGTAAGTTGTTGAACATCATAAACATTATCTGTAGCTAGGGATCCACACGCAGGACCGGCGCCACCACTTGCGTGTTTTCATCGTGTGTTCATTGTGGACTAATATAAAAAAATTGTGCTGAAGTAAACCAAGATTATGCGAACTCTTCAGAAACAACTTTAATTAATAATTATTAAGAATTTTTCGTAGAATGGATACCTCAACCTGATATTTTTATAAAGTTAAAGTATTATTATGAATCGATGAGTGTACGCCGTGTTTGCCTTAACAGCTTCAAACACTTAGTGGTTAGGACAAATCGTAAGCCTAATTAATATTTAACAGTTGTAACCGCTGGCAGACTTTGATAAGTAAATAAATACTTCATTCATCAACATGAAAAGTGTCACACAAATTGTTTGTGTAAAAAAAAAATGTTGCAAAGACAAGGAGTAACTTTTTGATTGGCCACAATAATTTAATTTTACTGTTATATGAATATCTGAATATTGATCATGATTTACCAAAGGGACATCGTTCTGCCAGATAAATGCCATTTTGTATGTGTGTTGCTGTATTGATGTGATATTGAAAGTAGTCATATTTAATAAATGTGGCATGTTGTTCGTAGCTCTCGACGCATGCGCAATGTTTTTGATGTTGAATATTGAAACATGATTATGTAATGCTTCTTGTTACTCTACGTAATCTGGATTTGAACCATCGTGAGGCACATTTTGCCAATTATCGAGTGTAAATATTCATACTGGCATTTGAACGCCACTTCGACGTAGTTTATTTACGTACGACGCGTTTAAAGCCGTTGCCGCTGACGTGAATGTCAATTCTAAGTTCAGTGACGCACATCGTGCTATGGCGAGATCAATTATAAATATATCGCTACACTACCGCATCGATGTATGATCGTATTAAGTCACTCTACGACCGAAAGTTATTTTACCGACGCAGTAAATCAGGCAGACGATCCCTATTATTATCAATAGATAGCAATTGTTAAGTCTTGTCGGTTGGCTTTTGGTCACCTCATAAACATTCAACTCATATAATAAACACCGGTGTGGCGTATGTGTGACGATTGTCAGTTCTAATATTGGATGGACCATTCAACATTAGAACCCATCCTCCCATCCTAGTACAGTTTTAGTAACAGCCATAGACAAAAATGTACTCTGTATATCAAGTTGTGTGTTCGAGATCGTCAATTAGTAATCTCTCAAACGAATTGATTTTCGAAACGATTGATCGGTAAAGATGGCATATGAACATTGTTGCGACTGTCTGCAGGTGGGAAGTGGAAGGTAAGAGCACGTCGCCCAAAAGCGGCGGTTGTGTGGGCGGTCGTCGCGAGGAGGGCTGGAAGGAGGTGGTGCGCAAGTCCAGCGTACAGACGCTGTCCACAGTCGAACCTGGGTGAGTACTCGTCGATCACCGCTTTGTCAACGTCCACGATTAATCAACGATATAAGTGTTGTCGTAACTTTGAATTTGGTTTCGTTCGTTTTTGTTTTTAATAATTGTAAGGTTGTAATTGGGTTAGAGTATTAAAGTCAATGTCGATTTAATGTGAATGTAACGATTGAGATTACGATTGAGGTTGGTTTTACTTTGTACGTACGGTCCGATACAAAAGGTGTTGCGTCCTATTTACTAATCAAAATAGCTTCACGGCTCACGAAAATTAATCATATACCTGTCGAGTAATAATAATAATAATAATAATCTATATAATTATTATTATACCTGTCACCCGCATCATATGAAATGTAATATAGATATTTTTGATAAAGTATAGTTTTATCAAAATAATACATAGATTTCTTAAATTTCAATCACCAACAAAACTCTTTAATTACGATCAAATGAACCGTAATAGGGAACATACGTACATACACAGTACATATATTTCATGTAAGCAAATCACCAAGGGCCGTTTATAACGGACGACACAGTCGTACGTGGCATGCGAACGGCTACTGTAGCGTGTGGTCGGCGACAGGTGCAAGAAGGTGTCGGTGGCGTCGCACGCGATCTCGCGCGTGATCGGCCGCGCCGGCACCAACATCAACGCGATCCGCTCGGCGACCGGCGCGCACATCGAGGTCGACAAGCAGAGCAAGGGGCAGGGCGAGCGCATCATCACCATCAAGTGAGTGGCCGCCCCGTGCGACTGGGGTTGTACTACTTTTGTTTAATATGAAGACGTGCGTGTGCTGAAATAACTTGTGCACGTATCGGTGCGTCTCGACATTGTTCGTTTTCAACTGTCGTCGTCGTGTTTCTGTGCACGGCCGTTGTTGTAATTGTTACTACATAGTTTGTGGTTTTATTTTAATGTTAACGTTACTTTACTTTATTCATAACATACTTGGTTATTATGTAACAGATAAGTTTGTCGAAGTCATTAATGACATCGATGTGTTGTGTTTTGTCAAGAATAAATAGGCACTGCAATAAACATACGACGATAAAAACATAACAGTGAACACCGAAAACAACTACCTGTTTAATTTGGTGTTTAAAATATATTAAATTACAAGCTATGTACAGAACACTAGATTAAGGTAATGTATTTGATTTATTTATCTGTCATATTGTGAATACATATTCGTATGTACGATTAATTATCTATCAAACCAAAGAAAATGTATACTAAGGTACAAAATATTAACTCGTTATATCCAGATGACAAAAAATGTAAGATATCCTGAATGGTAAATCAACCGTGCCAGTTTAAAATCCATCTTCTGTCATGGGTGCAGTCAATGCGTAAATGAGTACGTCCAGTGTAAATTGCATCTAAACATTGGGCGCTACAGTTCAAATATACACGTGCTCTTTCATTAGTAACTTTTGAAGCGTGCTTAGTTAAACGAGAACCACTAATAACGCAGGTCCTCGCTTCCATCCATGCGTGGCAACGCGTCGGTGATGCTTTTAGGGTTGCAGACGTGAATGAATAGCGATGACCACTTAACTTACTATCCACTTGATATTAGAAAATATATAACATTCGGATTGTTATTTGTATGATTCATTGATGGTATCAATATATGCTGTGGATTGACAATTATTTCTTTTGTTATCAGAGGTGGCGTAGAGGCGACTAAGCAAGCGGCGAGCCTGATCGCGGCAATGATCCGCGACCCCGATGCGGACATTGCGCAGCTGCTGCCACGCGGCAAACTGCCGCCGCCGCAACCGCCGCCCACGCCCAAGCCGGCCAAGCAACAACCGACCAAGGTAGGTTAATGTACCGAGAACTAGTATTGCTTATAGAAAATACACTAAGAGTGCATTATTGCAAATGCAAGGTGCATTTGGTAATAAACCGTGATTCTGATTATACTGACACTGGACTCCATTCTAAATAAGGCAGGATAAAAATATTCTACAAAAATGATTCATCCATCCATCCATCCATCAGCCTTTGGAGGTCCACTGCTGGACATAGGCCTCCCCTAACTTGCGCCACTCTGACCGGTCCTGAAAAAAATTATTAGTATCATCAAAATCTGTATTGTTGCTTGCACGTGACACATGCACAGACAAACACGGGAATTGTAAAGAAACCTGTTTTGACCTTTATATTGATAAAAAAACACTACCTGTTTTTAAATTTTCAAGAAATGTTTATTTCGGGCCTATTACAGTTTTATTATCAGTTCATATCTGGCTCGAAGGGCCAAAATGATGTACGACACGAAAGTTATCGTTTTTTTACACTGAATTTAATGCTAATACTGAGTACACGTTATATCGAGATTATAATATTATATGAACTGAGACGATTGCGGAAAAACGATGACGTGGCAAAATGCTTTGTATGACAACTTGAATACCTTCTCCCGCAATGTATATTATCGAGCTAGTATATGACAGTCGTACGTCGTGCAGCAAACGTCGGGTGTCAGCAGCGCCGCGAGCAGTCGCGCCACGCCCACCGGCCGCGCGCCCGCCAAGCAGCACATCGCAGCGCGACCTGCACCGCCGCGCGTTTTAACACACCCTGGTTAGTTAAATTGTGATAATGATGAAATCTTATAATTGTATGCTAATCAAACACGAAAACATTAAATGGAGAATACCTCGCGTAATATTCCTATTGTAGAAGCATAAGGCATTATTACATAATTAATTTAAAGGTTTAATTAATTGTTAACTGTTTTTGCGTTACTTCTGTATTTGATTTTTGAGCTGTTCCATAAAAACTCGTACCAATTACTATGTCCTGGAGACTGCCAACATGTATTTTGAATCGTCATAAATGCTCAAAGCTTCACGTATCTCCTCCACAGTGTCTGTAGCCGAAAAACGAACACCGAGCACCCCTAGCGTATCCTCCACGCCCAGCAGCAACGCGCCCAGCACCCCGATAGCGGGCAACGTAATGGGTGTAGCCAAGACGTTGTCGTACACGGGCGCCATAGTAGGCGCTCGCTCGCACACGTTCGCTGCTAAACTCACCGCTACGCCCTCTGCTGAAGCCAAGTCTACTAAACCGCCGCAGGTATGATCAGTACGTTCGCGACGTGTGAAACAAATTGCAACAAACATATGACCGATGGATATTTGACTAACAAAGAGCTGGATGTACCAGCCAAATTTGACTACCTTTTAGCTTAATTGGTAGTGTCTACAGAGCGAGGGGTCCTAGGTTCGAATATCAAACAGGAACGTAACTTGTGAATGTGTTTTTGAGCGTTTAACTTGATGTTGCTAAACTGTCGACATACTTAGAAAAATATTTTTTACATATAAATATATATAAATAATAGTCGCCGATATTTCAATAGGCTTTTTAAGAAATCGAACCATTAGTAAATGTCACGGAACCAAAACTTCTTGGAATAACTTGCTTAACGGCAACATTAACATATTGTACAACCATATGAAGCGTCACCAACGAACGTTGTAACATTGATCGCTCAGGTGGCAGCGAGCAGCCCGGCGGCGAGCGTCGCGTCCCCCGCCGCTCCGCTCGCTGTCCCGCCTGCCGCGTCGCCGCGCAAGGCGGCCGACTCACCGCCTGCGCCCCCCGCGACACACGTCGTGCCCGTGCAGCACTCTGCGCACACTGCACACCCCGCGCCCGCGGCGCCGCACCAACAGCAGCAACAGCAACAGCAGCCGCAACGCGCCGACGACGAGAGACCGCCGCAGGCGAGGGCTCTCGACACCTTGCAAGTACGTACTGAACCTACCTTCTTAAGTTCTAGTCTTACTGTGAAAATGTTAAAAGCTTTAAGTTAAGAAGGCTTCTACTAGTTGTAGTGATCAGGCGACATCATTAAAGTATTGCATGTATTTTTTTGTCATTGAAATAAATCACGTTAGTTGGTTGATGGTTGATGGTTGATGGTAACCATGCCTTATACCTATCCAGTAGATATCCATCTACTCAAGACTTTGATGTGTGTCAAGTCAAAGTTTGTAATAATTCTGAGGGACATTTATGCAACTATTCGTTTGTTCACAGCTAAGCCCAGATAATTCAAGCTCTTGGAGCGGCAATGACGATATCCCAGTGAACACTTCTACTGCACTACATATTAACACTACACCACAGGTAAGTCGAGTTGATATATTGCTACGACCTTACGTACAAAATTACAATGAATACTGTTCTTAGGAGTAATAATATGAACGATGTATTTTTTTGAATCACACCGGGAAATAGAAAGTTTGCTGCGAAATTTCCGGAAGCCAAGCGAGGACGAGTTACTTGTACTAAAATAAAAATTGTAATGTAACATTGCAGTCTAGCGTGGCCGTGGGTGTGGGCAGCGTGAGTAGTGGCGTCCAGCACTACTCGCTGTTCAAGGACGTGTCGGCCGGCTCCGGACCCGCCGTATGGGGCTCCGCCGAACACAACGTGGAGCCACCACCCCCACAGGTAACTGCGCCGCTAGCCGCAGTGGTGACAACTTGTAACACATTTGTGTTTGATTGAATCACTGCATGGTTCTTCGCTGGAGTGGTATAAATGGAAAATATACCTAAACTAGTTATTTCGGCATTTTTTTTGACTGCACAAATTATGAATTAATTAAGAATTTCTTGATAATTCGACTACAGCGTCGAAATCCTAGTAGAGCATGGCATGTAGTCAGAAATATAAATATGATTGTAATCAATCAAGTTGTTTAGAAATTATCAATCACTTAAGGCTTAATCTTCGCGGAGGTATCATCAAAGTGACGTACTGACTGACATACTGACCAACAACATACTTACCTTTACATTACATTGACATTTAGAATATAATTTACAAATAAAACATCTACGAATTCGCAAACGTGCTGTATACATAAATACGTATACATACTGTGCGCCAGGGGAGATTCATAACAGAATAATCAACGATTATGATAGTTGCAAAACATTGTGTTATACTACAATTTGTCGTTGTACAGGTGGACGCGAGCAAGGCGCCCGGATACCGCGGCGGTGGAACGGGCGGAGGAGGAGGCGGGGGCGGTGGTTG
>PDGT01000013.1:760544-782405 GCA_003671415.1 Megathymus violae | reverse complement strand
CTCGCGCACCTCGTCGCACGGCTCCACGCCGCCGCCGCCGCCGCCGCCCTACCACGCGCCGCTGCCCATCGGCCCGCCGCAGCACGCGCACCAACATCACCATCACCACCATCAGCCTATGGGTCAGTAACTTAAAGCTCGTCCCTGTTAAAGTTGACAATTTTAGCGATTGCAGTGATATTATGATTGATAAATTCCAAATAAATTTGTAGGAGCTGTAGGCATAGTATTAGTAATTGTATAAGATGAAATTAATTACAGGCAACACTGTAAATGCTATGGATATGAGTGGCCTTACCCGGAACGGACCTATGTACCAGGACAATTCACGAAATGGACACAACATGATGGTATGATTTGTTATATTATAGGTTATTAACAAAATTATGGGGGTCTCATTAATTTGCAGTGTTACTTGATTTATATTGCGTGTTATTTTTATCTATATATTTTTTCTCCAATATCACATGCCAGAAGCATGAATACAATAACATAATCATTGACTTTCAATAAACATACTGTATGTATAAGTTTGACACCTTGGTGCTATTGAGCGGGCCACGGTAATTTACTCACAGAAATGTCTCCTAAAAATATTATATATTATTTGTACAATATTATAGTAATCATGAAACCCTTGTCATTCATACAATTCTATCAAAAGCCTTTTATGTTTAGAGAAATTATCAAATAAATAAATCCCAACACACGTCAGACGTATATGTAGACTTCAGATTGTCATTAGTGATACAATGGATTCGTAACATACATGGTATTCAAATATATAACGTTTCACATAGGTATCGATGTCAAACGTGGGCAGCGTGGGCGGCGTGTCGGGCATGTCGGGCTCAGCGCTGGGACTGGGCTACGTGGGCGTGGAAAGCGTGTCACGGCTCAACCCTCGCGCCCCTGACTTCGCCCAACGCCACCCGCTGATGCATCACAGTCAACACAAGCACTCGCAGGTAACACTTATTCCTCTTCTTTGCGTATCTAGCCTTCATTCATATAATAAAATCAGAATTTTATTATGCCTTCCAAAGTCGTCCCTGATGACTCATTTACTACTGACTATTGTAAACTGTTATCTGAAACACAGGAGGTTTAAAGAAATGTTGCCACTACAGACTAAGTATGTATTATGCGACTCCTCTCGGATTGCACATATACATAGTCGACGGTCACTGCCTGCTTGCTTGTTTGGTGATAGGTGGCGCGTCTACTTTTTCGCGAGTCCTTAAAATCACTAAAAGAAGTCATTGTTTTTTTTTTATAATAAAATCAATTTTTTATTTTATTTTGCCCGAAAGAGTCCAGTCCAGTTGTATGATACCGTCAATCACTCCCACACAGTGAACCGTGATGTGGTCCGGCGTTACTTTGATGTTTGTTTGTTATTGCAGCTATTCTCTGGCGGCAACAACACCAACCTGAGCTCGCTGCTCATGTCGTACCAGCAGCAACCCAAGCCGATGACGCACGCGCCGCCGCAACAACACCACCCCTACCAGGTGCTCACCCTACACTGACATTCATGTATTGGACTAACCCACTCGTCATGAGTGGAGACCACGGCCTAGCAGTGAGACAGACATAATCGCACCTTTAGAATGAAAGTGACTTAACTCAAAATTCCTGAAATTCCAGATTTTACTATAAATTTACTTTAAAAAGCCTACTCTAAAATCCTATGGTGAAAAAGAGCCCGAATTATGAGTGAGAAAGGGAAAAAGGGAAAACCTCATACATCAGTCTCTTTAAATTTCCTCAAGACCATACATTTTTGAAAACTTTCTTCATCATTTCTCATAAATTGCAATTTTTGAGTTAAGTCCCTTTCATTCTAAGGGTGCGATATGTGGGTTGTAATGATGATGATTGGTGCCTTCATATTTATCCAACGATAATCTTTGTATGTTATTAAACGTTTTTTTTGTTGTGAATCAAAAATTATATTTTTGTTTACATTTGAATACATAGATTTGTAATAATAAATGTTGTGGCAAGATACTTAATGTGAAGTGCCTGTTGAGCACGAATAATAATACTCTGATAGTTATCTTAGGAAGAGTAATGTTCACAATATTAATACTAGGAATAACGCTAAACTGATTGTTCCAAATTTCAGACAGCAAAACTGGTGGGTCTTCCATGTGTGATGTGTAAATATTTATAATAAAATTCCGTTACAATTGACACAAATGCCATATTGTAAATTTAAAACTCACGTCAAAAGCATTCTTATGCGGAAAGGTTATTACAAATTTGATGATTACTTTAAGAATAAGTCTGATTGGATTGGATTTGACATGAGTTTAATATGTAACCATAAACGCGTTCTGTAACTGTGAATAGGAAAAAAAAACTCCTCGGGAGATCTTGCCGCTTCTTCTTCTGGGACCACTCACGGTAGAATTTGTTGAAGCGATGGCGTAGTTTGACGTACGAAAAGTATTCGTAAAAATTGACTTCAGTCATGTCATGTAGTTTTTAATGATTGCGTGTCATGTAGTTTTTAATAATTGCTAGCCATTTGCCTGTTATAAAATGAAAGCACAATGTAATTTTTAGGAAAGTTGGATGAGCGACGTCAAAGCATTGCATTTCAAACAAGGTAGTCTACCTAATATTGCGTATTTTATTAGTAACTAAAAAAATATATACTTTATTACACGGACCGACTGTTTCCAGTCGCTGCTGGATCGCGGCGTGGGCGTGGGCATGGGCGTGAACTCTGGCGGCGTAGGTGTCAGCTCGCCGGGCGTGAGCGTGGGCGTGAGCGGCTGGGGCGCTAGCGAGGAGGAAGAGCGAAAGCCGCGGCCCATCGGCACGGAACGCGCGTGGAAACTGAACGCACCCGACGACTGGCCGCACCGCACCGACCATGACAGATACCAGGTACGGTTTTCTTTTTTTTTGTATTAGAGTGGATAGATAGTCTTTATGAATTGATACCAGGTCTCTTTGTTGATGGTCATTGACTATTATTTATAATTAACTTGATTATTGATGATATTTGATAATATTATTGGAAAATTGACATCCATATAGATTATTAGGCCATAGTCCACCAATTTTTTTTATAATAAACCAAAAACAAGGATTTGTCGTTTTCAATATTTGAATGGTGAAATAGTAATTGTTAAGTATATTATTGTCATTATGATTATAAGGCACAGATGGTCGAATATGTTCTAAATTCCAAGCTTTTTATGCATGAGTTTATTATTATTTTTTGATAGATAGCTCGTTCATCACTATTGCTACTATTATAGCGAGATACGCAATAGGCGTGTATGTTTATGTTAAGCCTGATTGTCGGTCGGTGATGACAACTGATTCTGTTGTGATGTCTTGTATTACTGTTAGGAACGTGTTAATTTCCATGAGTAACGACAAATCGAACACAGACTATAAATAAGACTTATAGTATAGACTTACAGTACAGATGTATTTATATTGCAGTAACCGCTTAACACTCGGTGGTTGGGCGTTGGACTTGGATAGTGTTATTTTCAGTATCTATAGTTTTCCCATTTCATTTGGAAAATTTAGATTCTTTTCTTTTTTTGAAAACGAATTTAATATTAATGAAAACAAAAAGCAATCCCTACGTGATGTGAAACGATGTAAGATTACGAATATAACAATTGGGATTCATTTGTAAATTCGGTCACTGAAACTTTCAGCAAGGCGTGAGTGGAGTGACCGGAATGAGCGGCGTGGGCGTGTCTTCGGGCGTCGGCGTCGGCGAGGGCTACGGCGGCGGCGCGGCGACGGCGGCGGCGCTCTCGCTGATGCACACGCTGCCGCTGCATTACCTGCAACCGGTGCCCGCCGACCACCACCACTGGGACCAGCAGCCTCACCACACGCCCGACAAACAGGTACAACAGGTGTGCTCACTTATAAATAAAAATATTGAAATTTAAATCTCCATATTTCACCCGTTAATTATATTTAACTCCAGCCGTTTGACGGCGGTTAAGTGAGGTACAAATGTACTTCATTTAAAAGCAACGACAAATCTATCGTGACATTTATATATATTACTTTACACGTAAAACGTGTTGTTTCATATGTGATATTTACGAATATTTTGAGTCTTCGCGTTAATTAATAATTCATTAATAGTTACTTTTTGCAGTAATCACGTAAAGTAAGTAATATTTAAGGAGATATATATTTGTTGGTAAATTTGTATTTGAAAAATTTGTGTTAGATCTCAGCGACCTATAAAATTTATATCGAAGTTCTCGCCCGCAATGTAACCGGCAGGGCGACGCGCTACAATGCAAGCGTGTAATCACTATAATATTAATTTTGTCTTGAGGCAATTAATGTGAATTGCAGTAGTCGCTTAGCGGAAAAGTCTATTATTGAAAGTAGTGTTGGATTAAATCCTCGATCTAGACAGCTTGGTCACATTTTTAATGTAGGTGCCTATATGGATTTCATTTGACTCCATAATCTAATATGCACATTTCTTATTTTGTTGCAGCAAACTTGGAGCAAATGGAGCCACTAAAGCGCCGCAGCACTGCCCGCGGCCCGCCAGGATTATATATAATTGTAACCCTTGGAAACGGTGTAGATATTAGTGAGAAAGATTATATTATACAGAGTATCTATATACATAATAGAGAAAATGTCCTATCGAGAAGAGAACTACTTATACTGTACGATCGACTGAAGTGAGCATTAAACGATTCATTATAATGAGCCTCGTGGGGAGCCGGATGTAGTTTTATTTGTTACTGCCGCTCGCGTTAGACGATGTTATAGTCGGCGTCGATCGTCGATCGTTCGGTCTAGATGTACGCGTCAAGTGTAAAGTAGGTAGCTTGGAATGTGATTCCGACGCCGCTAATGTTTTGCGTTGCCGACCGCGCCAGCCACTCGTATACATATTTTACACTATATTATGGCATAATACACTGGTTTCGACGGTTGATGTGTCCGCGAGCCGCGACGGAATATTAAACGTGTATTAATAAATTTGCTTGTACATGAAAATTAAATATCATATATTGATGCACTGTATTCACTGGTGTTTTTAATAATACCACCTCTGTTTTTTTTCAATAATTTAATTTTTTTTTTATTAGGTTTATTTGGGTAATGTGTATATTTATAAGTAAATTATTACTGAGAACTTACGATGTCTCGAATATGATTAACGCAGAATATGCGGTAAGTTCTAGGCAAATAAACCGTTGTCAAAGTATCTTGAGTGTGTTCTTGAATAGGCCCCGTGAAATTAAACACTAGCTTGAAAACAGAATGTTTGAAATGGATAACACAATTTTGAATAATAGTAACATTAAAGTCCTGATATGACAGAAATTCACACTCGAAAGAAAACGACATACTGAAAAATAATATTTTTAATTATATAAAACATTTCTAATTATGAGATTCATCTTATTAAAGGAAAAATGTTCATAAATCATAACATTGTACTTAAATATGATATTATAAATTGAATGCTTCTGACAACATGAACATAATTACATATACACAACATATGTTATGTGATTAGTTGATATGTTTATTTGATCAAACCAAATAATTTTAATACATAAAATTATTATTCACAATTTTCTCATACAATAAATTCTATTATATCTATAGCATAATTTTAAATTATCATGTATGACACAACATTGAATGTGTCCTTTGGCATAAAATTATGATGTGAAAGACATTTTCACTAAACAATTTAAACTTAACAACTATTCAATAAATGCAGCTGCCATGAATATCTAGGTGTACTAGAAATCTCACTTCACTGGAATCCCATATACATCTGGGAGAAGATAATTACAGGCATTACAAAGACATCAAAGACCACAGGCCATTGTCAATGGCTAGAAGACTAAGAGTGATTGATCAGGCAATAAATCAAGTGTACTTGAGTAGAATATAGTGTAAGCAAATGCCAATTCAAATCAATAGAAATGAAGTAGATAAAGATCCTTCATATTCCTCGAATTGAATACAGACTGCATTTTGCATTTCACATATTTGTGTCCAGAAATAAAAGTACAGCCCTTATTGAAAGAAATCAATTACAAGTGTTGCTTCTGTGAAAGTTCTGAGCCTCTGAGGCCCTTTACAAAGATTTAACAATCTTGATGGTAATTGAAATTTGTGTGACACACAATTATGCAGTTAAATTTTGCAAGTGACTAGGAACTCACAGTAAGGAATTTCATTTAACCTTCTACTATTTAAATACAAACACTTCAAAAATAATTAAAGATATAAATATATTACAAACAGACCCATTCCACACCCATGTCATTGGTAATTATAATCAGGGATGTAATGGATCTGGATACGGATATATATTTAACCGGTTTTGGTTACGGTTACGGATATGAAATTATTTCGGATTGTCTGTTGTTTTGGAAAATTTGAGTTACGGATATTAGATAACTTGGACAAAAAATATTACGTGTTGCGAAGATAACATGTTGACTTTATTTCAACTTAAAATTTGATAACAAAAACTGTCTAAAAATGAGTGACGCGAAGGCTCAGAAGGCGAAAACCTGTCGTTTCATTGAGACACTGCCCCTACGCAAAACAATTTGAAACGTTTTTATCGGATTCGGTTGCGGTTTCTGATATATTTTATTTCGGATATCCGATAGTTTCGGTTACAGTTACGGAGCTCCATAACATCCTTGATTGTAGTAAGAAACGCACGTAATTATCACTCCAAATCTAATGCTTCAACGTCGGAGATAAAGTTACAACTCAGTGTGGCGGGAGAGTATCCTGTCTTCGAGGTGAGCGTGCATCTTCTCCACCTTCCGTGTGTGCTTCTTGATCTGCTCCTGTTGGTCTGCGAATATGTCCATCTTGTCGCCCGCCGCTGCCACCTGGACCGACAACCATCAAAGTTATTGTTGGGTCTGTGTAAAAGCTCTACACCTTTACTAGTGCACCTGGCAACCTTTGTCTTGCCCGAATGCTGGCACATCGCAGCGCCACGTTCTAACGGGTTTAATTTTGAATCTGTACCACACAAGGGCCCACATAAACACTCACAAAGGTTTAATCAAAATCGGTCCAGTCGTTTCAGAGTTCAGTGACACTTACAGAATTTTATATTAATTATTATGCATTGAAATATACAGACCCATGAGTTTACTCACCTTTAACTCGTATTTATTTCTGCAGTTATCTGTGTGGTAACACAACATTTTGTCATGTCCCAATGGTCATGCCCGATCAAGCAATTCGGTAAGCACCTTAACCAAAAATAAAAGATACCTTCATACTAAGGATCTGTGTACCTTACTGTGATGCTTGTTTATGTTGCTCACGTGATCAGCTTGCAGAGTGCGCAGTTTGAGCAGGCGGTTCTCATAATGCTGAAGTTCAACCTATCAACAATTACTGTATTACATTATGGAACCATAGTTATTAATGATATGGTTTATACAAAGACGAGGAAGCTTTTTGTGGTAATGTTTATCTTTCCGTATATATTGACAACTTACCTATACTTATATTAAAACTAAAGATGGGTAAACACTGTGTTGCGCCGACTGAGTTAGATCACTTCCTCAAAATGTATTAGCGCACTGCGCAGCATCACACAAGCAGGGGCTCACTGTTCTTGGAGTTATTAGGCATAAATCACAAAACAGCACTACAGTCAACAGCTTGATACAATCAAGAGTCGACACACTGAGCTGATCGGTTCATTCATTCTCTTAATTACTCGCCGACACAATACAATGCTGCTTGCCCTTGAAACCCAGCTTGTGATCCTTGTGATGAAGTAAAAGTAACGGGGCGGAAACAACAAATATTTTTTTGAAAATTTTAATGTACGCATACATTTTATCGATATAAGTACAGGCCTGAACATATTTTTTTATAATAGTTGTCTTTTCGTTCAGGTATAAAACGCTAAACAGATTTAGATAAAATTAGGTATACCATGAACTTGTTAAAATCTAACATACTTTTAATCCCGAGAAATATATTTGTTCTCTGGTAATTTTCAAAGCGAAGCAAGGAATTATATACATATAATATGGCGCATACACAATGCCAAGAGAACCGCTAACGAGTTTCCTCACGAGTTACGATCAAGAGCCATAATATATATGTACATATCACGACAAGTATATGGCTTTTGATAATAGATCATACGGGTAATAATATTGAAAATGTTGGAACCATAGCGTTAGAATCTTTCAATTCAAATTCCAATGGAATGGTGCCCATTTCACCTGAATCTTCATCTTATTAAGACCAGACTGAATTTTTTTTTTTGAACAAAATATTTCATTACCTTCAAGGACTCCAGTTCATCAACAGTAAAGTTCGCAGCTGTCGCCAAACGCCAGAGACCTTGCACTTTAGGTTCTATGAATTCTCTATTGTTTGGACCTAATAAAAATAAGTTTAATTGATATGCATTTAAATTAAACATAATTTATGTCTTTAGAAAGGAATACCAATATAATCTAGGTATTTCTTAATTTTATCTTTAATTGATTTTTGTTAAACGAAAATTTCTAACATACCCCTGGCTGCAACTCTCATTAGCTTGTCATATCCATCGCGCAAGTCTCGGTGTTTTTCACGGATCAAGTTAGCCTTCACAATAAAGTCCTTGGACAGGCCCTCTGGTGTACCATCTGATTCAGGGTTTATTTCATTGAACTTCTCTAATTCCTCCTCGTTTACTGCATCTGAAATTATATTAATTACATTACCCTATACTCACCGTAGTTAACTTGTTGTTATGATTAACAAGAGTGCAAAAATATTTGTTGGTGATAAAGTGTTATTTAAAATCAAACACATGTTTATCTTACAATGCTTTTGTTGGAAACTTTTCAAGTAGAGTATCTTACTCACACTTGACTTACCAAAACAGACTATGTTATAAGTAATATGTTTAAATTTCTGTTAGCTTCCAATGTGCACATAAAAGTTTTTGTGCATAGTGGCTGCCACATAAACTAAACTAAGCTCAACTAGGTGAATAGCAGACATGCAGTCTTCCTTCCTGACAATAATTGCAGATTTTGATGGGCAGCAGTAACTACTAAGCCAGATATTGTATTTGCTTATATTATAAAAAATATAGGTAATATCATCATAAAACTGAAATCAACATACTATCATATCCCTCAATGCCTTCTCCGTGCTCAACCTTATCAAGCAATTCATAATATTGGTCAATTTTCTCCTGGTGATGCATGAACTCTTCCTTCAAGGCCGCTAATTCCTCACTAGTAAACCCCGATACCTCTGCTTTCTGCCAGAGCATATTCAACTTTTTATCTTTGAATAAGCTTTTGTTTATATGTGAATCTATTGCTTCATTGTGGAACTGGAAAAGTATTTCATATATTAATACTACAAATTGATAAATCTTTCACAATATAAAAAAATCATCCATCCACAGAATGTATGATCACATTTTCTCTAATTACAAATAAAATTTAATTTGCAATAAGATGTAAGGTTTGTTTTGATAGACATAATTCTACTTAGAATTTGGGTTTCATAACATTGGCATAAGAATGTAGCATGAATATATGATCCAAACAATATTTGTGTGTCACAGATAATGTATTTATTATTATGACAACCCAATAGTCCAGTTGATAGATTTGGCTGTGGAGTTAAATGAAGAATTCTTGGCTTTCTGACTCTTCGGAATGTTAACTGTTGGTTTCATATTAATTGTAGAGATAAACATTTGATTTAAAGTTGTGAGTGTTGATGAGGAATACCACTCCCAACAGAGGATATATTACTGAGGTTTAATAAAAAAAAAATGCATTGTAGTGCCAAAATGATTAAATAATGGATTGACAGTGCCAGGCATCTATATATATTTATTTTATAAAAACACAAAATACAAGTATATATGAGGGTACTTATATAATTACAAAATATTCACAGAAAATATGAACACAACATTTGTAGAAGATTATTATCAAATGTGTATCACTTACAATGCATAATTAAAAATACAAACATTGAACTTACATTTTCATGCTTTTGTTTCTTAGAATAGTCCTCAAAATGTTCACGAAGGCCATAGTTGGTCATAATTGCAGTGAGTTTTCGTCTCAATTCAGCTTCCTTCAAACCCTCCTTGTCTCCTCCATCACTCTTAAATCTCTTGTATGTAACTTCTTCTTTGTCTTGTATCATGAGATCACTAAACAATGACTTCAGTTTGGTTGCACTTAAACGCTGTAAAGACAATACTATCAAAAATTGTATCAGGTTATTGTATAATATCATGACCTTTATTAATAAATTTACATTTTGTTTGATTGTATTTTCATGTATTGAAACTGGTGACTTAAATAATATATGAGTCTAATTTTATGGAAGTTATATGAAGTATTTTTTAATATAAATAGCCGACAAACAAGCAGATGAGTTATCTAATGAACATCAGCTAAACCAAAGTTATCACTGATGCATTGTGTGCCAGCAAATGAGAAGAAGGTAAGAAAGACAGTAAGTACTAGCTCTAAGCACCCAGCTGGAACACAACAATATTTAAATACTTTTAACAAATATGTTATTGGATGGAACACAAGGAGTAGATAATTTGTGAATCAATATACATTTTCTCTATTATCAATATATTGTTTGAACAATTTGGAATGCTAAATTATATACAGTTAAATTCAAATTTCTAATATATATTTTTTTCTATTAATTCATGTAAATGTTATAGAAAACCCATGGTGCAAGTAGCACAACAATACTAATATAAAAGGAGCTACTTTTGTGATTTTTGTGTATACAGAGGGTAATCTCTGGAACCAAGGCACCTATTTGAAAGATACATTATACTGGACGAACTTATGACGAATATATCATTTTTATATAATTAATTATTCAACCCAAATGAAGTCTGAGCAAGTTGCTAGTATCATATAAAACATGATATTTTAAAATTGTTATATTTCTGATAGTAAATCTTCTAATTATGTAGATTCATAGCTTGCGTGAAAATGACGGTAGACTTCAAAACATGCAAACACTCGATGTACACAAGAAAAAACAAAAGAATACCTGTTGTGCTTTGCTCCATAATACATTCAGCTTATTCATTCGAAAAGGTTTGTCCAAAGACTTAAAATCAACATCATCCTTTTTCTTTTTTTCGTTAGCTGACTTGGAATATTTGTTTTCACACAAAATGGAACAGAACAGAAGGGCGATTACCAAACAGGATGTTATTTTCAATACCATTTTGAACTACGTGCGGCTATCCGTCTTGTATATGAATTATAATTTATACTGAAATAAACACTGATCAATATGTAACGTGACTAATTTCAATTAAATAACTGAATTCAACAAAAATTTCGTGAACTACCTCCCCATAAAAATAAACACTATTTGTGAAAATAAGTCAGACAGATTTGACTTTTGACATTTGTCGTTATTCCAATAAACATCCATTAATCAATGATTTAACTTTATGGATAGAATGACTCTGACTTCCTGTACATACTGCTTTTAACATTTTCATTGTCTATGGTTTCAATGTCATAGGGATAATAATTATATAATAATCATGTGACATAATCGAAATATTTATTAATTACTAATATTGCTTATTATTAATTGATCGACTATTGCCAATTACTAAGTATATTTAGTTACTATTTTTTATTTTTCATAATCAAATAACGTTAATAACTATTTAGTATTACTATTGTTTACATCAGTCGTTTTTGATTTAAGCAAGTTAGTCATTGGTAATTCGAGATATTTATAAAATTGACATATGTCGAAACATCATAATTGAATGATTCCATTAGTATAAGTCATAATTGCTCAAAGCTAGGCAAAGCTCTCTCTTCAATAATAAAGAACTTTACCGAATCTTCCACCACGCTGTTCCTATGTGGATTTGGTGGACTGTATAGTGGCCCATTAGTTCACAGAAAACAGTTCGTTTCGAGCGCTTTCGCATTAATAAATTTAGGAATAAAGTACAATAATCTTTTCACAATACCGCTTAGGCCAATTTTTCTCTAGCTTCAAACGAACACGTGTAGTCAGTAATACGTGTAACAGTTCAGTTTTTTTCTTAGTCCGGAGTATTTTTAGAGGCTTTATTGAATATTTTTATGTCAAGTTTGTTTTCGAGGGACCTTATCCATAGATTTTTAATATGAAATTTTTGACGTTAATTTATGCCTAAGTTACAGTCACTGCACAAAGTAAATTATGACAGCTTTGCTAGAATCTACTGATTTGAAAGGTGAACTACTGATTTTGAAGAATTTTACTGAAATAATAATTTTAATGGTCATGCTTTTTTGCATCGGTGAATTTCTTAAAAATACATATTATTTATGCCTTTATGGAAATTATAAATCAATCTTAGATAATAAGTAGCGCGTATAACTTATAAGTCAGTGCACACACTAATAAAATAAACTTAACATAGATTCTTGTAAAATGTAAAATCACGCATCCCATTGATTTATATTTATTGTTGTTATAGTACAAAAGATTACTATGTTTTTATATCCCGTGTTTTTAGGATTTTTATCTACATTTTACTCTAAAGCAGTGTATTTGAATCTACCTATAACCAGCAATATATGTCCAATAAATAAATTTTTATCCATGCAACGAATATTCACGAATATTTAATGAATTCATGGAACGGTTTAACAATTACATATGTCAATATAAATTACATTCAAGTTAGAAAAATAGAAATTAAATACAATTAACCCCATCTATTATACAAAACTAAGTATTAGAATAATATTACAAATAGACTTCGTATGACATTTTGCCTTTGATTTTTTACCGATTGGAGGTGGTAACACTACTTTACGTTGACAGCTGTATTACTTGTGTTGAAGTTGTACAATTTAGATTTTGTTGATTCGGTAAAGTTCGGGTTACTGTTCGTTGTTGTGCTGTTGTTACTCGCGTTGTTGTATTTTGATTAAATGTAACTGCTATTTTGTCTGTGTTCGGCCGTTGAAGTTTGGGTCAAATAATCGGATTAGAAATGAATCGGGGAATGATATTATTGTGAATTGTGTGATATGTTGACAATGGGATCGCAGTCAGTTTCCGTCTGACATTGCATCTGCCAGCGACCGCTTCGGTTCGTCTCTGACCGTCGGCACTTACTTTCTCTCGTTGATGCATTGCTAGTCGGTTACTCAACAGGCGGTGAGGTAAAGGGGATCGCGCGCGTTAGATGGTCACTAGCGGTAGTGTGTGGTAGTGTATAGGGTTTTGTGAGGATAAGTGTGTGATGTGCAACGGTCACTGATGGTTGAGCGGGAGGGAATGCGTCGTGGAGGGTGCGGCTGGGGTGGCGGCGTGTTGGGCCGTTGGTCCTTACGCCGGTTGTTGCTGGACAGTCCCCTCGTTGGAAGGAGGCTAGCTCATTCAGGTAATATAGTTCTTTATGTTTCTGGAAGGCAAAATAATGTTCGAGCGGTTTGTTCATGACTAATTCTTTCAATTTTATTTTCAGTATTTATTTTGAAAATGTAGAATTTTATATATTTTGTTAAAATATTATTTATTTTGAATATTTTCAATATGGGGTCATTTTATATAATTTCTGAATACTACCCTCATTTTTATTTGATTCTCTGCAATGTTCTTAAAATTTGTCACATATAGTTTAGTATTCATTATTGTATTACAATTTAATCTTTGTCTGATAGCTTATTACTTTAAAACAAATTTCAATACCTCATCTAAATTGTATTTGTAAATTAAATTTATCACATGGTTTTAAAGTTAAAACTTTCTGGATTGTGCTAATGTTTTTGTTTTTTTTATTTGGGGTTACTCATAATCATGTAATAGTGGAAACTTGTCCTGATTTCATTTGGGTTGGACAATTGTCTATCTTAGTAGATATTACAGAGGTATATACTAAATTCTAAAGAGTATAAAACAAGATATATGTAGCCCGTGCCCATCTGGAATAATGTACCTTTCAAATGGTAAAAGAATATATCAAATAGGCACCGGGGTTCTGGAAATTACCCCCTGTATACATGCAAATTCATAAAATTCACACCTTACATTATTTGTATAAACTATACGTTAAAACTTAATCTAAGTTACATGGATCATAGTCACAGCTTAACTCATGAATGTAGATGGGATTTCTGGATGGGTATTCACCTTAGCTTCACTTAATTAAAAAATATTATGTCATCCCTTTGGGCATCCAGGACTCTGGAAATCTCAGGATATCTTAAAAATTGTAAAATAAAAAAAAATTGTGTGCAAAATTCATAGTACCTATTGTAAAAAAATTACCTTAAATACAATAACTTTATTCTTACTCATACTTTTAAAATTGATAGTTTGAAAAAGTAGTAAAATGTATTCTTTCAAGCTCTCATTGTAATTTTTCTGACTTAGTAACATAACTTTACATGGAAGTGCAATTACTTAATAATATAAAATTAAGTTGTTGAAGGTGGCTTGAAAATATCAATAAATTCAAATAATAATTATTTTTTTCTGCTCATTAGATATGATTAAGTACTCTGTCCAATACCTACTAAGATATTTTAAAATGTGGTTAGCGATGTTGGCTCACAGCTTATTATGTTGTTTATGTTAATATTCGTCAAGCATTTTTGTTGTGTTCTGTTTGTTGACCTAAATAAAGACAGAGAAGATAAATTACCTTTCATTACTTAAGCATATTGTCTACATTATTCCATTTGTTTTGAACAAATGAAAGATAAAAAATAAGTGCTACTATTATTCTATTAACTTAATTTTTTTTTACAAAAAGATACACATAAAAAAATAAGGTAATTATTTACTCCAATTCCACCGGGTAGTAAGCAGTGATGAAGTCTAAGATGTTGAACACACTAAGTTATGAAGCCTATTCACTCTCCTCTTTAAGACTTTCACATTATAAGAAGGCGGGATGACCGGTGCTGACCTGTTATGTTATAGTTGTTTTTAGAAACACATGCCCATATTATTCTTTTGTGGGAATTTATAAAAGTTCAGGTTTATTAAATGATTATTCAATGTCGACTCATGAGTTTGCAACAAACATTAATATTATTTTTCAAATTGCTTGATACAACTAAATATGACACCACAATGTTCAAGACAGTTTTTTAGTTTTTAAATCTATACTGAAATATATTTTAATGGCCATTACCAATTGTGAGACATTGAGACAATAACGTCCCCTATAATAATAGGTCATTGCCAATTGCTTGTTGTAACTCCAATTTGAACTTTAGGGGTATCATTTTAAAACTATTATTGCATTTTTCATTGGTTCCACAAATAGAATTGTGCATTGTGTCGTTGTGGAGACTTAATATGTTGTATCCAGAGTCACTAACAGTTTTCAGCATCATAGAAGTAAGCAATTGTTGCCAAAAGTCTTTGTGCTGAAGAGCCATTTGTTATGAATATTCATATTGAGGTGAACTGTTCTCTATTTCCATTGAACATTATCAATATTATATTATTAGACTCATTGAATTTTTTCAGTAACCTTACTCATTATGACATCTATGTATAAACCATAGCTGTCAAATCATTTGTATACCCTCAACACCTTAACAACTATAGTTTCTTTTTCTTTATCAATATAAGTTGATGTTAATAGAATACTTTTACATGCTCCTAAATAATTGATGTTCTCTTCAGAAAATTTCTGACATATCCAAAATGAAGTCTAAAATAAATCTCAGATATATTAAGTGCATTTGGTTTTTTTTTTTGCCCATTTATTACTTATATTGAGTGTATCTTATATGAATTATGGTGACATTTAATGTCTTAATTTTTTACATGTGTAATTTGGAAGGATTCTAATGTAGCATCGCGGTTGACTATGACTAAATGAAATTAGACATTATGTTTGAAATGCATTCATCTATTACTTCATTTGTATCCTTAATATTTTAAATTGATCTCATAACTGAAAAAACTTGGATGTTGTATTAAAATAGAACATATTTTGCCATAGTGTATGTTTGGAACTTAACCCTCACCCACACAATAAGTAACTTGTATATGAATTATTATTGAACAAATTCATCAGAATGAAAGAATCAATCCATATTGTTGAAAATAGAAAATCCACTTACTGTAAATTTGAAGAAATCCTTCAAAAAGAGCAAGTCTGTGAAATACCAAGGTCCAATATACATTTATTTGAGTTTAAAAATGTTTTTTTATTCATGATTTTTAAAATATTGCTATTAAAGTTCCACCCTTATGTTTAATGCTTAAAAGTATTGTTAATGCTGCAAAAAGGCTAAAAATAGTGTTGGGGTAAGAGAAAGTTAAAAAAAATAATAACTTAATGACATGACGTTATAACTAGTTTCTGAAGGAAAAAAGGTCACAATCCATGGGTAATATCAGCACTGATATTTTTAAAATATTAATTATATATAATTTAAAATATTCTTAAAACCAACTAACATTCATAATTATAAAATTCAAACAAAATCATAATTTTTGCAGTACATTTTGCTTCATGCCATGACCAACCTAACTTTTATATAGGAAAAGTTAATTGTTTTTTCCATAAATTAGGTTACTAATGAAGTATTGTTAATGAAGAATACCATAATATCTCTAAGTGTTTTTAAAACTGCTTAGAACAATTACTCATTGTTAGTTAATAGCCTGGGAATAATACTTTATTTATTAGCATAGGTATTAAATTTATTATGCTCTGAGGTAAGTTATATGAATTATTATATGAGTAATACATAGTAAATATGTTAATTTGACTTTATTAGTGTTTGTCATAGGAATGTAGGGAAATTAACATAATGTGCTGAAACAGCTGGTTCAACAGTTCTGAATGTTGTTCGGTATTGTGTAAATAAAAAATAATATACTTATTTAAACTTTTACGAGCAGAAGTAGATAAAAAATATGTATGACGAGAAAAACCAGTCACTTTGTTCAAAGTTTGAGTGAGTTAAAAACTTTAATGTAGGTTCCATGTCAGCTTATTATTAATAAGTTTGATCGTCGGTATCCCGATGTCTTTATTTTCAACAATAGTTTTCGTTGTGTGTGTTAGTATAGAATAGAACTTTTTACTTGGAATGAAGCATGATTCATTTTAACTGTAACGGGAACTCGGGATTTTCGTATTTTATATTGAAGTTTCTTATCAAATATATTAATTTACATGATATATTAATTTTGAATTAATACCTTTGTATTCAAAACTGACATTGTGAGTACCCGTAACATTTGAAATGCGTAATCAAAAGTTTATTGAGATGACTAGTTGCAAGAATAATCTAAAATGCCGGACAAAAAATAGAATAAAATATCGGCTTTACTACAAAGTATTCAACAAAGTCTCAATCTGTCTGTTTGGTTTAACACAATCATTTCAAAAACTGCGTTCTATGCACGGATTTTCTTGCAATTTTTATCTGACAGTGAAGTGATTCACAAGGAAGGGTTGAGTGTATGGAGTGAACATGAGTAATTTTTAAAACGCCTTTTAGAAACGAGTAATAATAAATTGGGTGCTATTACTTATGTAATTGTGAACTTATTAATTGTGAGCTGTGGCTGTGACTTAAATAACATATATGTCTAGTTTTATGGAATTCGGAAGTTCAGTATCTCTATTTTTTATAGAAAAAACAGCAGGCGAGCCACCTGATGGTAAGTGCTCACCATCGCCCATGGACGTTAGTAACACAAAAGGTATCACTGATGCGTTGCCGACTAAGAAAGAAGAAAAATAGCATTACAGACGCATTTACAATTGGAATAAGAAACGCTTTATATTTGCCAAATATTATTATGAAGTAAAAGAAAAACGTTATGTAATTTATTAAAAAAATAAAACTATTGTATTCTGTCGGTCAATTTAACTTTTAGTTTGAAAACCGGGCTTGTTACTGTCGTGGTCGGGATTTAAAAGCTGAATTCCGAGGTCTTCAACAACGCCAGTTGTGGGAGTCAAGTCACGTTCCAACCCTGCAGGCTTGACAATTATTTATCGAAATGCTCACAATGCAACGTTGGCAATTTGCATCGCGTGTTTATACTTGATACCACGTAATGTAGTATCTTCAAATGAATTCGTAAAACGTTTGAGAAACAAAATGTTTTAACGAAAAACAACGACGCTTTGTTATTTTTATTTTATGAGCGAGTAAAATAAGATTTTTATCTTTGGAGTCGGTAATTAGAAATGTTTATTTTTATTACCCAGTGTTACAAATATGAAGACTTAAGCTAATTATCTCAAAGATGTTACTAACATGTTTATTTATGTAATACTACTACGTAGAGCTGCTGTGAGACTCTAGTTTGTTTGACCTTTATTATATATTAACGGCCCTCCCCGAGTTTGTTCGGCTTGAACAATTATTTATCCTATTAGATCTAAATTAACAGAAATGAAGACACATTCGACAAACATAATGTTTGTAGATAATTTAAAATTATATTTATGCATGATATAAGTCTAAGTCCATCCGAAATAGTGTATCTTTGAAATAGTAACAGAATGTTTGGAATAGGTGTCGTGGTTCTTCTGGAAATTATCCTCCGTATACGTACAAACCCACAAAATTCGCACTTTTTTTATAATCTTAATCATCAGGTACTACTATTAATATAGATAATTAGTTGACTCTGTAAACTTGGTGGTGCAATACAGCTGAATATGAGTAAGTAAATTACAATTCGGGTTACAAATTACATAAAATTTAAATTTGAAATAGGGAGACGGGGTGATTGCGTTATCGGTAGGTAGGTAGTCACCGCAATCACTGTAGCATACAACATAAACATACAACGCCATATTGACGTTACAAAGAGACAAATGACCACGCCACCATCAGCCAACGTGCCGCGCGAACTTGAGGCGTTAAGAGTTTTTACAAGGATGCCTGAGCATATGGCCCGTATAAACGCACATTAGTTATATGTATGTTTATTTTCCATAGACGCAGTGATGAATGTTTTGTGACTGTTGTTGTTAATAAAAAGCCGCGATTACATTTTCCTTTCGCTGTAACATTTTGCCGCTTGCAGTAAACAAGCAGCCCTGACGCGACAATTATTTTCTGAGCGGAAATTTGCGTCCGTTCGATAACTAGTCAACCAGAACTCACAAGTTTTGATCGACAATCAATAATTTGAACGTTTATTAATATTTTTTCGTTGTACAATAAAAATCGTTGTTATCTGGAACGGTTCGATAGTTCTCGTGTGATTTTCGAAGACAATATAGCACGATTTTATTTAAAAAAAAATGCATTACGGTGATTTATTCTTGTCTTGATTCTTTTTTTCTTTCATATTATTGTGTGTAAATTTGAATGAACGTTATTCATGCGTATGTGGATCCGGTATATAAAGAGTACATGAGTATGACTCGGTATACAATTTGGGCGTTGTATTGCATGCACACGGCTGGGGATACGTGTGGTTCGGGTTGCGTCAGTTATCAACTCTGCAAATGTAAACTAGCTTTATACTAGTTGAACTGCATTACCGACTATCTATTTTTTTTTGTTGTATGCTAGTTATACTACGTGTATGTGTTTGTATTGCAGTGGTTTCGACATCTGTCTTCTGCATCGACGGTTTGAGTTCGACTCCTTCGTGCACCTTTTAACTTGTCAATGTTGTGTGCATTTTAGAATTATCACTTGATTTGGTGAAGGATAACGTGAGGAAACTAGCGTGTCTGAGTGATAATTAGTAACGTCTTCTAAAGTTGTGTGAAGATTGATATTTCTCTCTTGTTTACTATACTGGACTGGTGACTGTTATCCTTCACAATATGAGCTGTGATGACAAAAAATATTATTTTTGGGCTGTATTTTCATTGTATATTATAATTACTATCGATCAGTCCTAACTGTTATTGAACAAATTGTTGAACGGCACGTACGATTAACTGGGGTGGGAGAGCCGCTCAGTTCAGCGGCGCTCGGGATGCGCGCGTGAAACCTTCCTTCCTCCGCGAACGTCCGGCGTCCGGCGTGACGGAGCAGGAATGTAACCGCTCCTCAACTCATGTTGCGTAAATAACAGTCTCAAAGATAGATTGAGTAGTTCAGATGAATAATGCTTTATTAATTTTACATAATGGTTACAAACTAGTTGTACGGGCGGTGCAACTCTCTACACGGTGTGAGACTTGTTATAGGGTATATCTTTCTCATGATAATTTATTATGTAAATATCTGCGATAGCTGTTAAAATTATAAAATTATCGTTATTCGAAAATCACGTTAAATATGAAGATATTAAATTAACATAAATTATTATAATAATATTGCGCTGTTGAACTTAGAAACATATTAATGAAGTAAATGAAATCGAACCTTGATTTTTTCTTGGAATGGACATGTTAAATAATTTAAATAAACAACTTAATTTGTATAAATAAATTAACGTAAATATTATACTGAAACATAATATTTAATTAGCGTTATGAAATTAGCTGTATCATTGATTCGCACAGAATGCTTTGGCGCGCCAACTTTACTTTTAAATTTAAATTAACTGCGGTAAATGTTCTGAAACAATATTTTTATTTTTTATTTTTTGTCTGTACACATTGCTCATAACAGTTTATTCTAGAAACGAGATTGAAAATGAAACAGAAACTCATTGTTGAATACTAAGAAGTTCTAAGTGAATGCGTTGACTTCAGTCGCGTAAGTCAGACATTTCTCTTTTACCTTATAAAACAATATAGGAAATAATTCGAAACAGTTGTAAAGATGCATCAAAATTTGTAACATAGTTTAAAATAAAAAATGTGGGAACAGAGGAAAGAAAACGTGATTTTGTTTTAATATCTAGATACTATCATTTATGATGCAAATATATTTCACTACCGCGCAAAACTAGTTGCATTCAAGTCACAATGCAGCCGGGCGTCTTGTAGCTACCTGTACTCACTTATATCGTGTTATGCTTCGTAAAACACTCGAAGCTGACGCGAGGTAAAATTTCGTTGCATTCTAATTATTTTTAAATGTCAAATCTTGAAATTTTATCGCCACTTACCTCAAGCAAATTCGCGTGTCCGTTGAAATAATATTGCATCTATGTACGTACATAAGTAGTATGTTACCGGCATCGAATTGGGTTGTAGTTAGTTTGAGAATGGATTCAAGAATCCATGGATGATAACATAACACCATTTGAACTTCTCGTATATATATGTATGTATCCATCAGCATCAAATGGAACCTAATAACATTAGTATACTGTTTTATAACAAAATAAGTTTACCACAAGCTAGGTTCTATTAATATGTCTAAGGTTTAAATAACACATATTTGTAATTAATCAGTCACCGACTTATTTCGTCCTCCACTCCGCTTGAAAACCAGCGCCGTGGAAGGTTGTTATGCCGTGTAACTAGATCCTGTTAATTTCGCGTTTTATACTGTATACCAGTAGAAAATCCGAAATTTATTTTTATTTAGTTACCAAAATTTATAAGTAAACGTTCTATACCGAAGACCGCGGATGATCAAGCCTTATCTAAAGAATCATAGGACAACTACACACACCGGCAGAATTAGGGGAACATAAAAAAAGTGATATTGATAGTTAATTGTATTTTTAAACAAATAATAATTAAACACGAAACATGAATTAAATTGACATGTTTTCACATTAATTTGCAACACCATACATAAAGTTTAATGAAAAAAAAAACAAATTAAACAAAATGCATTTTTCTTCGATATCATAATGACAGAAAAACATTTGAAAATTTAAAATTTTCTGACGGTTCACAATTAATTAAATGCATGTTTAATAATGAGTGTTCCCCCCCCCCCC
>PDGT01000013.1:686259-755913 GCA_003671415.1 Megathymus violae | reverse complement strand
CGTCGGTAGTCACGGACGTCATGGATTCGAATCCTGTGAAAACATCAATTTTTTTCAAATTATATGTGTATTTAAAATTAATCGTCCTAGAGCTCCCCATTATGTTGTCTAAGATTTGTGCACACTTGCAGCCCGCATTGGGTCAGCGTAGTGGATGATTCTGTCCCAATCCCGTCATTGCTAGAGGAGATCCAAGCGCATTAGTGAGGCAGAGTTGTAGGTTGTAATGAATTTTAATCGATTCCCATTTGATACAAATCACCGGTTCGTATGTGTGATCATTGTCGCACATCGCTATAGTGATACAAGGGACGCCACTAACTATTTTGTTTACCGTCCGAAAACAGGATAAGGATATGCGACGCCAGGCTCGTCGTCGTCGTCGCTGTTGCTGTTATCCTTGTCCCAACATGGAACGTCAGATGCGCACGGGCTCGTCACTTAACATTTTTATGTCGTTGAGCAACAGCTTGCGCAATCGCAATCGCACGGTCGGATGCACATGGACACGTAATGTATAATGAAAATATACATGTTCCAGTTCTGTTATGATTAATTGTTAGTACGCGTGCGTGATTGTGCCACTGGTACACCTGATGTGTGTTACTCGTTACAGAATTCTTTATGCATTGTTAGCGCTGTTACAGCGAATTAATGTTGCCTAATGTTACCGTTGATTTTGTTTACCTTTACCGTTTTGTATGTACGTGGCTAAATATTGTGTGTATTGTAGAGTTGTTATAGCTTTATGAAGATGGAGTTTAACATTGGCGGTCCACAATGAAGTAAGGATTTGTTAACTAGTATCCCTCCTTTGATACTCTTACGAGAATTCCGCGGGAATAGATTAATTTACCGGAATGAATAGTATCCTAGATTATGTCAAGTAACATAAGTTACATGGGAATAGATTAATTTCCCGGATTGTTTAGTATCCTATATTATGTAGTATTGGTTAACCCAAGTGTTAGCAATCTTATGTCTCCTAAGGAGCGACATGCTAAACGTGCCCTCCGATTACATGGAAGCAACCCAGAAAATTAGTCACTAGCGATCATCCATCCGAATACTGAAGTCGCCCGAATTAGTTTAAATGGGTCGTTCACCAACGATCGACACAAGCCTCTCTTTGCTTACGATAAGCAAATACTCACGGGATAAATCTATAATTGGTTTAAAATTGTTTAGTGTTTTTTTTCGTCAATCGGTAGCAAAACCAATTGCTAAGCAAAGAGCTCCGAGTTTGATTCGCGTTTGTGTGATAGATAAATGAATATTTCCGGGTCAGGGTTGCTTGTAATGTCATCACTGTCCGCGACATAGGGAATGTTACTCCTCAAGGAATGCTAGTTTTTTCCAAAGATGGTGTATGATGTAACGTTGTCGCGTGGAATCATTTGTTTTTAGTTAGCTGTTAGTCCTTTTTTTAATATTTGTCGCAATCGGATGGCAAGGTCTTACTTATTTCATATATAGGATCTGTTTGTAGTGCATCCTGCTGATCAACGGACCTGTCTATGCCGAACGGTCTCCTCCACTTGCTGGTGTTTGTACCACCTTTTTTACATATATGATGTCATTGGTTATTTATTATAAACCTGAATGGGTAAAGGTGAACATTTACCATATTGTGGAACTGTTGTGAAAGTACTGGCTGTCAAGCCTGGAACACGAAGAGTTGTTCGGCGGTTGATTCAAACAGGTGGTTTGTAGCCAGATAGACTTCACGAAAAGATAATAACACCAGTAATAATATTAATGACTTAATAATAATACTGATAATATAATCCTTACGCGCAATCATAGCACCAAGCAGGCTGGCCTCTGCCTTCTTTTACAACACCGTGTTCTGCCAGCATGGAATTGGGAGGAGTATTCTAGGCCGCCTCAATACGGCCAAAGTTAGTCGGTCATTGGCATTAAAAAATAATAGTAGATATTATAATGGTATTTATTTTCTCTTGTAGCACCAACTGCAACCTCTAATCATCGCCAAGGGTCGACTGGCGGGGAATGCCATCAGAGCATTAAGTCTGCGCATTGTAATCTAATTTGTGGGTTTATGATAACAGTAAGTAAATAAATAGTACCAATGTGACGTGTCGTACCTTATCGTTCACGTGCGACCAAGGCCTTATGTGTATATTTCCCTATAAACCAAGCCAGTTAGCTATTTTACAATATTTCTTATTTTCCCCAACGTACTTCCACTGAAATTCGTTGAATGCACGACGCCGGCGGTGTGCGCTCGTTCAGCACTTTTAACGGTGAATTTAATTATGTTCGCTGTGAGGTTTTTTGTACATGCGCAAACTAACAAGAAATCCACGAAAAGTTGCACTCACCGTCAGTTTTTAAATGAAAAACTGGTTCGTAGAATTTTAATAACGGCCGGTCAAGTTTGAATAGGACTCGCGTCGGATAGGTTGCCATACTGCAAATCCGATATCCAGGTATGTCCTAGAGAATCTAGAAGTATCCAGAAGTCATTATAACCCTCAATAACTTGTAATTATAACGCTTCTTAGACTTCATCACCACTTACCATCAGGCAGGATTGTTGTCAGCATTAACTTACTCTAGGTAAATAAAATATTGCACAGCTGGGCGCGGTCTCCTTCCACTACGAAGGGTTAAGGCCATAATCGACCACGCTGGCCAAGTGCGGGTTGGCAGATTTTACATACTTTTCAAAACTTGTTTCATGCATGCCAGAAAGATCTCCTCGCGGTGTTTTCCTGCACTGAGGCAATTAATAATTAATTTGAAACGTAATGTAGGTAATATCTGACAGTATCCAGAAGTATCCACTGTTGTCTCGACATTGGTTTTCTTCAATGTATTGGCTCAATAGTTCCGGGAATACGAACGGTAGGTTTCCGTATATTTTTGTTAATATATACGAAAGCATGCGTTTTATGATGACAAAAATAGGATGGCGTGCCATTTTGTTTATTACATCCAAATTTGTGTTCCAAAGTTAAATAGGCTGTATTTATAAGTAATATATTTACCGCGTAAGTCCATGATTGAATTACCGAACTAGGGTGTCGCAGTTGGAAAATCATACGCGTGAGTTATTGATCATATATGGGTTCTTTTTCATCTGATGTGATGAACTTTGAACACTAAATAAACGTAGGATATACTGGTACTTGATGTGTTTGATCTAGATTCTTATTTACGGTGTGCCAGAAAATATACGAGTATAATTATGGTTCTTCTGATGTTTGTCTGGGTGAATGTTGACCTTGAATAAGTTCTTGAATACAATCTCTCGTGTTTTTCTCACAAGGAGGAGAATGGTGCACGAGAAAACGAACGTCTCATCGTATGTTAGTGTAATTGTCAGCCATACCGTTCACACTGAAATGCAATTATTGTTAAACACAAAAACAAGTATCGTCATATCAACCCTATAAATGCCGTTCAAATTTTGCAGTGAAGAAAGTTGCTTAAAGGGTGATGGTATGTAATCGCCAACCTTCGCGTACATCTGCACTAAATAAACCATATTGTTTACTAGGTCTCAAACGCTGACATCGAAGCACGTAAAAACGTCCCGTGGATGATTTCAACGAGTTAACGAAAACCTTAGGCTAAAAATTTTCTACCATCATATACGTATACTCATATTATTCTTAAGTATTAATCTGTATTTTATAGAGACCAGAGACCTTTTATTTAATCCGTCCCACATCCAACGCTATTGCCTCGTCGATAGATCAGCAGGATTCACTGACACAACACCATTATAGATCGTTGGCGTGTTTGTAAAATATACTTTCGTGTATTCGTTTCGCTTGTAGACGCGTCCAGAAATTTTCTCTTTTTCTCATTGGCAATCTGAGAATCTACCATTCGCTACATTTGTGTACATAGGGCACGCTGCCGTTGCCAGTTGTTATTTCCTACGTGGCTAGGATCTACGAGCGCAACGTTTTACCTTATTGCATTAGTATCCTTGTTAACGTGAGCTAATAGGTTTTTCCCAATTAAGCGAACAGTATAATATTGTCGGAATCGAAAAACTGGCTACATCCGGCGCAAAATTATTTACCTAGTACATATAGAGGTCGGTTGTTTACGGAGTGGACGAGGCTGGAATGTTTGTGTATTGCGTAGAAAAGCTGCAGTGATTAGTTTATGGACACAACATGTTTTTTAAAATTTTGCTGATGCCTACTTGTGTGACGTCAAAGTATGTGTGAATTGGCATTGTATTTTTATTGTTTTGGAATAATCAATCAGGCACGATTCAAGCTCGTTCACACCACGCAACGAGGATCAACGATAAAATTACTACTGACTTTTGGCGACGACATATTCGAAGTGTAATGAGTATAAGGGCTGTAGATTTAAATTCTAAATATAAAATTCAGTTGCAAAGGTGGAGTGAAAGTTAGCAGGGAGTTCACCGCTTCCTTCTTGACCAGCGATGTCACGATGATTCTTGTGTTACGGGCGTCCCATAAAGGTGTTGATTGTAGGATCGAAGCAATTTTTGTATTTGTGAATTTAACCATCGTGTTACTAATGAACTAACCAAGAATGTATTATGATGTGTCATGTACTATGTGTTCAGTCTGACTTTTGATATGAAGAATAACAACGGTGGCTGTACAGGTCGTTCCAATCAAATTTCGGTCGGTTTTTTCAGCTTCTTAACCATTGTGATATATCAATTTTTATCGCCTAGTAAATATGAAGAAAGCTTCACCGGACATACGAAACCTAGAAAAGTTATTTTCGTTGTTTTTGATACGGGCCTCATTTTAATTTTAAATGTTATTTTAATCGAATATAGACTGGTAAATGTATTTTGAATAAATGTTTAACAAATGCAGTTCACCCGTTCATAAATAAATTCATAAATAATCAATCTATAAATAACGTTAAACTTGTTTTGTTGTTTGGGTTATGTTGCTTTGCGTGCGCGTGTGGAGAGATTTTTCGACGTGAACCTTATATTGTGCTGTTGTGATTTGAAACTCGATGAAACGAGAATTTGATAGATATTGTCTATTATAATTAATATATTTTATCTTTGTAATGGAAAAACAAATAATGAAAACTTGTTACAAATATTAACATGAACATCGGCAGAATAAACATAATAACCGAACCCTATGGTTATCCTACTCCTGGTATTCTACATTCATCTTGTTCCCACAAAATGCAATTTTCCAGAGGTTTCACTGTAGACACACCTTTTTTACCGTAATTATAATGAAGTTATGTTGAATTGTAGTGTACCGGCATTACTAGAGCTCTAATCATAAGAAAACCTGTGCCCTTTAATGGGCCGATAATGGTACAAGTCAATGTTTCTTACGAAGCTCATTGTAATTGATCCTATAGTTGTACATATTTGCAAATAAACTTTAAGCTTTTAAATTGTTATGCAACCTAGAAATTTAACACTCGTAGAGTCTACTACCCTGATGATTCTTTGTTTCGGAGCGAAACACGTGTTGGTATAGAAATATATACCATCATACATTGTGTTTGCGGATCGTTGCAAAGTGAATTAATACTAATTTAATATTATGACGTGTTAGAAAGAAAAAATCCACAGCTCAAACTGTGACCTTTTGAAGAATAACCGCAAAATCATTGTGAAATATTGTACTCGAGCGGGTGGATTACAAAAATATCGCAAACTTAAGTTATACCATTGTATAACTGTAACTAGACTTTACACGAAATAAAGTAATAAAAGAAGAAATCATATCATATCATCATATATGCAAACGTTATGTTGCAAATTATTTATTTTCCCGTTCGGTAGATTCGAAGAGCCGATTATGATAGGCGGAATGACTGACAGATAAGTCGACAAGAATGCCGTGTCTTCATTTGATGTAGAGAAGGAATCTTAAAATTATTTTGGGAATTTAGGGGCTTCCCCTACCTTTTGTGATATCATTTATTTTCTTTTATTCCGAACATCAGACAAATGTTAATGAACATTATACCACCGACCCTCGTTTTGTTGTTATTAAAGCATTTATAAATCAACTTAAAACAAAACAGCATTAAAAAACATCGTTAGAAAAACTGGCATATCTGAGAGTTCCCCGTAACATCCTCAAAGCTGTGTCTGCCTACTCGCACGTGGCCAGCGTGGCGGACTGTGGCCTTTACCTTTAATTGTGGGAGGAGACCCGAGCTCAGCATTAACATAGTATGATTTGTTTATTGAGAAGATGATTCATACAATTGCCAAGTGAAATAAAGAATGGAAAAACATGTATAACTCAAAAAAGCAAAATAGCTTCGTTTCTATATTATATATCATATATTCTATAAAATCTGATATATAGTAGTGTAGTCGAGTTATCAATAAATATATATTGAAAAACCTAATATATCAATATTTATATAAAAATGAGAACAACGAGTGCCATTCCAGCTAATTTAATATTTAATACTTTATGTCAAATGAAACCCGTCTGTACGCTGCATATCATACTAATGATTCTAACTGATTTTGTATGCCCAATATATGAATCGCTTATTATGTCAGTACTATCTATATAAATAAAATATTTAATACAGATACAATATATTTCTTTGTTAAGAAAGAGAAAGCTCCATATCGGCGTCCCGCTCATACCGACGAAGTCGACGGCGCTATTGATCGTTTATATCGTGAAGATCTACTCCATTATATGAATGTTTTCGTGTTATGATTCATTCCGTGAAGGGTATGATACCTACGAGTAGCAGGCTTGCACCGATTGACCGTACTTGCATCATGTCCATGTGATGCATGTTTTCGTATCGACGGACGCGTCATCTTCCACGACTTGAATGAAAACAACAGTCTCTTACGACATGCTGTTCAGCCGTTTAATAGTGGCCATTTGCAATCTTCCTCTTGAGATGCGATTTTTTTTTTTATTTCAAAGGCGTTCCAAAATGTACATGGATGTTCGGCACCAGAAATAGGGAAACATAAGTGATACAGATTTCAATCACATGACGTTGTTATCAATTGACTTGACATGTTTATTCCTGTGGGGGTTTATGTGTACAAAACACGATACAAAAATATACAGACTTAAACGGGATCGCTAGCTTCTTATACAATATGTCCGGTATTAGGTAGGTTAAGAACTCGACCATATTTTTATGATAAAAAGTTAATAAAGGAAAGTATTTTATTGAATTAATAAACAAGGGTTAGATACAATTTTATGTTCCGATCATAAACTCAGTTCACTGTGTGTATTATTTTATTATCTATGTGTGTAAAATTGTTGCACAAAAGATGGTGATATGTTTCCTAAAATCAGTACTCTCCAAGAAAATGGATAGGACAGAATAGTCAGACAGAGAGAATAGAATAGGAGACACTAGTCAGAATAATCGCGCTTTAAAATGACAACTTGACAGAAGCCATAGTTAACGGATCGCTGTCAATAAGGCGAGCTGAGATATAATTTTAGAAGGCGATAAAAATAATCGATACACGATCGATACTGATGATTTTTTGAAGAAATGTACTAATGTACATTGACTGGCCCGTTTTGAATCATCATCCGTTTTACAGAACCTTCTTCTTCATTTATTTTTCCTAATATTCCCAATTATTTCGTCCTGATGATAGTGGTTGAAGATTTAAATCGTTTCGTGTCACCGAATAATCGTTCTATACATGTTCGTGATGCCGTATTCCGAGTAATGCGTTTTCATTTTTAAACTCGCGGCTCGCGTCGCCTCTTGCGATGCCGGTGAAAGTGACTGGGTAAATATTTTTTTTCACACGTCTCTTAACTAGGTAACCTTAATTTGTACGTCGACTGTTCGTTTCGAGTTTCGTACCATTATTCAAACGGATTTGGATATGTCTGTGCGAAAGATTACTTACTTGTATGTATTTAATCATGTATCGGCCCTACGAATAAATAATAAGTCGGGGAATGTAGCTGCGTTAAAAAAATGGTACCCGACAAAAGTAGGCGGGGCTTCAATGTCGTGTTCAGACCATAGAGTTAATACTTTATGGTTTAGACAGCTATCAGTCGAACTTCGTTCTTGCAAGTGAGCACGTCAAAAAACATCAAATCTTTGTGTACACGTTTTCGATTTTGAAAGTTGTGAATCATCATGCCAACATGTGTTGTAGTGGTGCAGACGGTATAACATTAAAACGTCCAGGAATCTCTATTGACTCATCAACTGCCAGTAACTGGTGAACAAATTGTAGCCTATATAGCCGCTTTTTTAACCAGAAAATAGCAAGCAAAAATCAACTGTTCAGAATGCTTATCGTTGCTCCCTGTAAATGAGAAATTGTACTTTCACAAGCTGATTAGTTTGAAAAATTTCGGTAAAATGTCGTGTTCATTTGTGATTTAAAATAAAATGTGCACACGCACACAGGCACTTTTAGGACAAATAATAATATAATTTGTATGCTTTCAGCCAATTCAATGACAATTTATCTAAATACAAAATAATTTTAATTGCGTTATTTATTTATTTACATTATACGTATATGTATATTAAAAAAAATTAATTCATGTGTTAATAGTATTTACGCTGTAAAATAGTCATTTCATACAAGAATTTTGTATAGAATTTTTTTTTTATTAAAAACCTTCCTCATGTATTTGGAGGTTAAATATATGCAGGAGGAAAATCGAATGCACTACTGGGAAAAGAACTTTCCGCACGCTAACCACGCATAGAAAAGTCAACTTTTTGAACAAATGTATTAAAA
Source organism: Megathymus violae (assembly GCA_003671415.1). Taxonomy (NCBI): domain Eukaryota; kingdom Metazoa; phylum Arthropoda; class Insecta; order Lepidoptera; family Hesperiidae; genus Megathymus; species Megathymus violae. Next base: position 747,182 of record PDGT01000013.1, on the reverse strand, counting down.
AAATTATAGTAAAATAATATTGTTTTATTATTTACTTGGTCTGATGTGTATCGTATTGTATAACATCGTTCACGCCGCTGACTTAGCTGTCGTAGCGTATTGCAGCACGCGCGCGAACCAATCCCTGCTTTCGTTCTGAATTTAAACCAATCACCAAGCATGTCTATTTGTAACCTCGTATCTGAATAGTAGTTTGAAACCATAAAGTTAATATACTAGCGTAAATATTATGTTTATGTTTGGAACATACGTCGTTTTGGATTGAAGTAGGGCCAATTTTTCTGTGGATTTTGTTCTGAGTTACACTTCCTGACTTATTATTTATTCGTAGTATCAGCCTTGATTTAAATTTCGTTCTGTACTGAATTCGATGTTGAAATTACTATTATTATATTTTGATTTTGTTATCTGTTTACACTGTTAGAAAGTTTAGGTAATAAATATTTTAACAAAAAAGAAGACGAACGACTTTAAATTAAAGAAGGTGAATTTCTTGGTTTATGTTCTATTTTTCACCTTAATGTTGGTATTTTTTTTTTATTCAAAGTTCAGTGGGACCGTACGGGAAGTATATGTATGCTCTCAAACAAGAATGGAATTTTTCTAATCGGTTAATAAATGACGAAGTACAAAGTTTTTGAAGTCTATTATAAACTTTCAATATAATTTCAATTTGTTTGTTGGATCAAGACAGATGTACCTAACAATTATTGCCACGTCACATATCGCTGGCAGAATTGATTTATATTATCGCGGACATCATATTTCAACAGTAATAAATGCTCATGATTTTTGGGTGTATTTATTTAGCCCATCGGAGACTCAATAAAATCTAGTTGGCAACAAAAACAGCTGAAGAACACAACATATTACCAGTTATTTGTGCAGCAAGAACAACAACGATATGAATGTCGAATCGTGCGACATTTTTGCTGATTTGCTTATACTCGGAACTAGGGCTGTCGTCCGGCTTATGACCTAACAATGCTCCTAGTTTGAAGGACACCCGTATGGAATATTGATTTGTATGATAGCATCCCGAGGCTCATCGATTGACTGTCCTCATGCTATGTCCGACAAGGACGTTAACGAACAACATTTTATACAGACACGGTGTCGTGTTGAATTAATGCAATGAAGAAAGAAATGGTTGGTCGATATCTTTGTTTGATACTTTTAACGTCCGGCGAACGATATTAAGCAAATGAAAATTGATGAGACGATGCGTTCATTTTTGTTCAAAAATATTCTCAGGTAAGCCGTGTAAATAGTTCGGTTTTACCAAAATGTCCGATTTAAAAACTTTTTGTCTGCCTTCGGCGTCTCAGGTGACGGCGGCCCTAATTAAAAGTGGTAACGTTGAATTATTAGTTTGCAATAATTGCGCTGATGTAAAACAATTTGACCTTATTTTTTGCGTTATAATTATTATCAATTTATAAAAATACATTACGTGCATAATGACATTCGTAGTTAGTTCATTGTGATATAATTTTAATACGTCATATCGTACAATCCGACAGTATCTACGTCACCGTTGTAGATACAGCTGATTTTGGTGAATTATGCGCAGGTATCAAGTACACATGTACTTCTGTGGCATGTTGGAGAGCCAGTTCATAAAAGAATTCTGCTAGTTTTTTTTTTAATTCTTCGGTAGATAACGTATATACTTTTTAGCAATACAAATTACGACTATTTATATGAACGGCTAATTTCCAAATAATTTACTGTTCATCCCATATATTCGAGAAGAGACGAACGGTTCTTCGATAAGTGCGAGCAAAATGGATCATTCCGCCGTACTTAATAACAGTGACGAAATTTTTTTTGAGTTTGGACCACTATTTAATTAAAAAGTTTGAACGCAATTCGCTTTGATCAGATCCTGGCCGGTAATAAAAAAAGCGCGCCTGTCGATGCGGCATTGTTTAACCAAATTAAAAATAAATACGCGGGAACTACTTAGTCCTTTTTTTTATAACGTTTTATCAAAATATTGCGAACAATTTTAATTTGTTATTTGGTTATGTAAATATAAATATTCGTCGCTACTAATCTATCACTCTACCCACATACCAGATTTTTTTTTTAATTTCCTCATTGTGGGGATGAAAAGCAGAGTGTGCCACACGGTGCCAAAATTATTTAACTTCGATCGACGTACTTTAAATGCCTCGCTACGCTTGGGATTCTACTCTAGAATCCTTTGCTTCGCTCCGGATTCAAGCAATCGCTCTCGCTCTCAGTATATTATTTTGGTCCCTTGTGACACAATCTTCTATTTATATCTTTTGATAAGTTGATAGATGGCAGCCTGTGTAATTTAATTAATTAAAAAAAATTCAGTGAACAAGGCTAACGGGATTGACTGCTTATTCTCACGGATTTTCAAGGATTGTGATCTTGTGCAACGCTGTTTTTCAGTTGCTCTTTCCTATCTGAGATGTTGTGTAAAAGATACAGATGTTTTCCTAAACATTTCCTATCCCTAATCATTAAACATTACACATTGAAAAAAAAAAACAAATATAAGGATATTTATAAGAATTAATTGTACTCTTTCTTTAGAGTGTATAAGATTTTTTAACTAAGACATTATAAAAAATAATTGCCACGTGTGTGTATTATCATAATTCGAGAAGGGGTTGAATGATTTCTCAGATTTCTTTATGTTCGATAAGGATCGTGTGAAATAGTATATAATTTGGAAAATCCACCGGTCAATTGTATTTTTGTATGAAAATCTGAATAAAGAAATTGACGTTCAGACATGACACTGCTGTTCGATGGAAAATTCGTATGGATAAATCCCTTCTCGACGAACTGAGTCAGGCACTGACAGACATAAACCACTGGAGATGTAGACAGGTTATTAATACTGTTTTTTTTTATAATAATCATTACGAGAACTTGCAAAAAATGCAATTATCGAGTTGATAATTACATTTTTTTCGCTAAACATTATACAATATACCTTTAATGTAAGCATGCCATGTTGCTACATATATACACCTTATTGGGTGAAATACATATAAAAACAATTAATTTTTTTTGTGTTTGTCTTAACGTTGGTATGAGAGTAGTAGGTATTTGAGTTGTTTTCTTTGTGCGAGTAACGCGGAACGTGGTTGTGTCGTTTGTGGGTGTGTGCGTCGATTGTCATCATATCGAATGTACCTACTCGTAGCACGAACAATTTGATCAAATAGATTATGAGTTTAAACCAATCGTGCCAACGGATCGCGTTTTAGTATGTCCCCCGTTGAAAATCGACGATTAATTATAAGAATCATTCTGTTATAATAATTCATCGAGATGTTCATAATTAAATTATGTTTTCATAACGCCGGCGATACAGGATATCCTTGGGCGAATGAGTGTGAGGCAATTTGTCTTTATCTTGTATTAAACAATGTCCAGGTCAAATTGTCCTGGTTTTATTGGTTAAGGAACGCAGCTAGAGTGCTCATTGGCTAGAATGTTAGTAACGATTTTTTTTTTGATAAAGAACAACAACATACTTCCTTTTCTATATCATTTTACGAATGGTAAATAAAAAGCTATTTTACTCGGTTGATGAGTATACAACTAGTTTATTGAAAGCTCTAATGCCGCCCGTAGGTTACCTATATGAGTATCTAATGAAAGCAGTCGGGACAGATGGTTTGAAATCCCTTTCGAAGTACAGAATCACCCTTTCAAGTGCTGCGTGCCGAGTGCGCATAGTTGCCCAACTCGGTCGTTCAGTTACGATCGACAGAAGACGTCGCGTCGGCCACACTGATGAATGTTTACAGCTATTTACTATCTAGTATGGATATTTATGTGGGCTGTGCAAGTAAAAAGAACATTGGAGCTATGGCGGCCTAAGGAAACTGTGTTAAATGATCGCCAAGTAGTTTTATATTTAGACGTAGCGACCGACTATCGTCAGATGAAGTGTCCCCGTTGTATGGAGCGCGACACCCTAATCTAGTGACCTGGTTTCTTGCGCCGATGTGTGTTTTATGCGAGCTTTTTTTTTATCAAGAAACTTGTACACTTTAATGAAGTGCTCAAAAATGTTGAAGCTCCAACTCTTGAAGTAAATGGTTGGAGTTTTTTGGTATTCACTGTAAATTAATTTAATGATATATAGTGAGATTATTTATTTACAGGCACGTATTAGGATTCATTTCGTGGATGGTACTGATATGCACAAGTAACACCACAAGAGATCAAGGCCCGAGAACAATCATGTGTCCTACAGATAAATGGCTGGAATTGAGCTTGAGACCCTGCGTTTAATACACAAGGTTATGGCGTAGTAAAGCATATAAGACTTCGCCCCGCCTATAACTACTTTGTTGCCGGGCTTGAGACTCCTGTAGAATGAGGTGTTGGGATAAAATGAAGTTTAGTATTCGTCATAGTTCTTCATAGATTTTGGTGGTTTTGCCGTGAAACAAGTTACAAGTAATTCGTTTGATGTAGCTCGTGAATAGAATGTCATCTTAAGTTTTAATTACGTAGAATAAGTTAATGCTTGACAACAACCCCACCTGATGGTAGGTGGTTATGAAGTCTAAGATGTAAAACGCACTAACTTATAAAAGCCTCTCCTGTTCTACGCCCCTCGTCCCTATCGTGCATGTAATAATGTTATATTTACTCAATTTAATAATCGTGAAACGCTCGCTATTTGTTGTAATATTTATATAAGGCTCTCTACATAATTGCTCCTTAACATCGTGATGTTTTCACAATAAAAATGCAATTCCTGGAGTCTTTCACTCAGATTAAGTATATTAATGATAGTGATGGTTATAAATCAGTGAATTTATCTTTATTATAATCGCAAAGGACATTTTGATTAACATACGACGTAAAACCTAGCTACAATTTGCGAAAAAGGAAAGAAAGGTTGAATATCGCGAAGTATATCAAAGGATCCGTTCAACTTAAACTTAAAGTAAACTTGTGTTTCGGTAAGAAGGACTTTGAGTCTAATAGCTGATGAATGAGGAGTTCTACCTCTGTCCTCACACCTATACAAAATACATTTGCGACCCACCATAAATAACACATAATCCAAACTTTGTTTTGTGGTCAGTCCAATTGAAGGGTTAAAATTAAAGTACGATTATGGGACATAAAGAATAAACAATTTCAAACTAAAAAGAAGATTGAACGAAGATTGAAAGAAGAAGATTGAACTAAAATAAAACAAGTGTAATATAACTATGCCCCTGTCCCAAATATCCAAGATGCTGGAATAATTTCTTAGCTGTGTTTCTATGCTTATACGCTGAACGAGGAAGCTTCTAGCTCTCGTGTCGCATTCTAAATATTAACGTAATAATTAATATTTGAACTAAACTGATTGAATTAATTGTTTTTCGTCAAAGTATATTCGACGACACCCGAAATAGCTATCATTGCCATTATATTACATACACTTCTCCGGAAACCAACATGTAATGGATTAAGTAAACGTTCGAGAGGTGATCTCACCGAAACCAGTTTCGATCACTATAGTGGACTATTACGTGGCTCGCTTACGGAACAATCTTTCGTTCCAAATATGACATACCGGTCCGGATTCATTAAAAATGCTATGAGACATAATGTTCTTGTCGTTAAGTAAGTTTAACAGTTTTTATATAATACGTAGGTGGGGTTGTAAGGGGGTCCGTGCATCTTTGGTTCCATGGCAATCTTCATTGTTCGTGGTGCACCCGGCTGAACAGACGACGATGTTAACAGGTCCACAGGGTCAACAATAGTTAATTTTTTTATCGTGTATTGGTTACAGTATAGGCGAGCTCACCCCATCTTTCTTGATCACTCTCGGCTTGCCCTGAGACGGTATCTCGGTTGAGCATATGATCGCATCGTATCGTATCATCGCCCGGTTCGGCAATATGAGGATTTCTCCAAGCAGCTTCACAGCCGAATTAGCATTAATAGCCGGATATGTTGTTGATGTTCTCTTACGCAATGTCTGCTCGAAGTCTGTCGGTGAAATGGATTATGTATCACCGTATTATAATAAATTTGCATTAAATTAAACCTATCTCATAGTACAGTGATATGCCGTTGATTTAATTCCAACAGCTTCGTTATAAAAACTTTTATTGATCACTTGGTTATTATGTATTTTATTTTTGATGCGATCACCAGTACTTACTTCTTATTATGAGAAATTTACTTGAAAATGAACACCACCTCTCATGCAAGTCCGTAAAACCAAGGGTACCATCGATCCGTTGCCGGCCCTAAGCGTATTCCCTAATATATATGTATATACCCTGCCTCCGGGCACAAGTACTACCGACCACCGTCGTCCAACAGGAGGGACCATTCTATGCGGCCTCATCCGTTGTTCGGCAGGGTACACCACTTGCAGGGGACGCCGGCTCCGACTCGAGGGTGATGTTTGCAGCCTCTTACAAATCAATGTTACTTGTAACTTATCAGCCTGCGGCCATGGACTACGCGAATTTATTATTTAAATATCAATCATTTAGGTATATGAATGTGTTGCAAAAAAACATATTTGTTTAGTTACTCACGCATACCTACTACATTTTTAATATGAAGGTACTGTGTTATAGATTTTTTATTTTATTTTATTGTTTTACCTAACTTATTGGCTCAATATGGACTTTTAGTATGCCTCTTTCTTTATCATTAACAGATAAAATTCGGCTATTTTTTAACTGGATTCCAAAATGAAATTGTTTATTAGTAACTGGCTGCTGGGTTGGCTAGTACAGAGTGCAGTGACAAAACTATTATACATTATATTAATGGCAACAGACTTCGTAAAAACTCGAAAATTTCGAAATACGGTAAGTTTTAAATAAAACTTTAAATTTGTATTATATTCGATATAATGGTATATCTAAGTCTATAAAGATGTCATTTAAAATATTTAGTGAGAACGGATGTTCAGAGTATTATACGAGTACTTATAAGTCCATGTAAATATTTCTGTATTTTTTTTAGATGGCTAGTACCTTAACAGACTTCAAATAAATATTTTTACAATTTTTGTAAATGTAAATAATTTATAGACAGCATACATATTAGTATCTATTACCTTCAAAAGGTTGGACAGTAACCTTTTTTTATATATAAAATAAGATAATGCTTGATAACAATCCCTACTGATGATAAGTGATGATCAAGTCTAATATGTTGAACGCAAAGCCTATTCACTCTCTTCTTAAAGAATCCCGTATCATAAGAAGATCCCTTCACCAATTCGCACGGGAACAGTACGCTACAGAATACACACCGGGATCCGTTACTTATAATCCCTACTTACGTCTGTAGTCGGGTAACAGAAGTCTTAATACAAAACTGCAATCTTTATTGTTTGATTGATGGATTAAAACTATCATTCTTTAAACGCTTTTTAACCTTTACCTATAGTCGCATCATAAACGATTTTAGCTGGAACAAATCCCCCAATTTTAACAGCAGCATTTCCAAGGGCAAAATGACTGCGCTTTCAATGAGCAGGAACGAACATGTGAGCAGTAGTGAAACTCGTTGAAGCACGAATGTCAATAGTCGTGCACAGAAGGCAGTAATACGCTTCGATGGAGCTAAATATGGTTTCTATGACTTCTCTCCATTAACTGCTTGCTGTCTAATTCGAATCTTGTCTCGCTCGCCACGCATTTGCGAATACCTTCGGGTAATCCACCATGCTACCAGGTGCCAATACTAGGCTCGGGTCTTGTTTGACTCGTTTTCCATACAACAAATTCCCGTCTCACAGCTGATCATGGGTGCCTTCTCAAAAAACGGACTGCTGGAAGAGTTTTGAAGTCAACATACTTTGTATTAAGAACTCTTAGGGCTACCCGTAGTCTGAAATAACATTTAGTAAACCAAATTGATCTGCCATTTAAAGACTGCAACACAACTGTAACAATTGGACAGACGCCTTAACACGTGTTTATTTCTCCGACTCGTTTATTTCCTCATTTTAATCGATATGAAAGTAAGTAGCTACCGTTTATAAATACACGTTGAATGAAATCAATTTCAAACGAAATTACAAACTATCGAAGTTGATAGTCGATATATTACTAAACCGAGAACCGAAAGCCTCAAGTCTGAAGCCTTCACATGAAAACGTAATGATGCTCAATTTTTTCAAGTTCTGTGCCTGTGACTATGTGTCTTATTTTATGGTAATGGCTGGCGAATGAGCTAGTGGGACGCAAGTTATGGACCGCATTATACAGATAAGAAAAAGCTTTGTCTATTTAAGAGCGAAAATACAATCTATTCTATTATATCTAATTTGCTCAAGTCGCATCCGCGTGGGTTGCCATCGCTGATAATGACACGACTATGGCTCGTCCGCTCGTTCGTGGGCTATAGGTAAAAAAATTACGAAATCAGTTTTGATCATATTTCCACTATCCCAAATTAGCTTTTAGGTGTGTTACATAATAATAAGTTAAATAGAAATAGATTTGTGTTCGGATCGATTTCTTTGAATTTCCATACGTTCCCTCGTGCAATAGAAAGATCCCGTATTAACGATTGAGTTCACTGGTAAACTGGAACATCCATATAAAATAATGATAAATAATCGGCCGTTGACATTGAACGTTTTATAATTAAATTAAACACACGGGTCACTCTGCGCCAACGTACTTCGTGTCAAACTCATGATAACTGAAACAGAAACGCATAGCGCGCTCGATATGTGTACCTATCTTATCGCGCGTTGTAGAGAAAATGTTAGCTTTGACCCAGTGCGGCGTTGTGTAACAGTGGAGGAAGCGATAATTGTACCGGTCAAGGAGTCGTCGGTGTTGTGCGGAAGTTGTTGTTGCGACAAGTAGTTGCATAATACTATTTAACGTAAATATCTTCGATATGTTATGTGATCTCTACAGTCCGGCGTCTCCTTGCAATCGCTCTGGTGCTGGTGAGTGACAGTCGCACAAAGACGTTCGTCGTTTCAGCGTAACCAGTATCGGGAGTGATGCAGCGATGACTCGACGCGCTTGCTGATGTCCCTGGCGGGCGCAAGGTCTACTTGTATGGGTACTCCAGCTGTATAAGTTTTAAATATTAAATTATTATTTGATAAATATAGCAAAGTTATATAAAAAAAAGTGTGCTGGGTGTCGCTGACTGTTTGACAGCAAAGAAAACGAAAACAGCTTATTCAATATCTCTCCAACACATTAATCTATGAATAAATCTAATTTAGATGTAAAAAAATACACATAAAGTACAATTTCCACCTTGTTATTATATATTCGATTTTGGGTTAGATATATTCGTTCATCGTTTTTTATATTGTATATAATGTCTATAATAATAATAATAATAATGCGTAAAAAATTACTCTTGAACCGCAACATTCGAAACCTCAAAGTCGTTGCTTAATAATGGCATAAAATCAGCAGTCATTCTTTTCTTCAACTGTAAAAAAGAAGGTCGAATATTTTCCGAGGACGTAGTAAGTTAAGTAAATTGGAAGTTAGATATACATACACTCGACAAGGCTCGAGAGGCTGTGTTTATACCGATTTTCAGTGTTGATCTGCATGATGTTAGCTCGCGGTTTACTGCATAAATGTGAACAGCATTTAAAAGTGCTAAAAATACATATTTTATCTATAAATATTACTTAGCTGTAATTATTAAGGATTATAATATTATTATGATAATTAAAAGTAATATTTTGTATATTTCTTTTCCAGGTAAGCCAGTAACCAGTCAGTATAATTTCTCCAGAACACATACCACACCAGATAAGTATTGAAAGGTAACCAAGAAGTGATATTTTTTCTGCATGTCTACATTGAATTAATTAAAAATTTACTTGTTTCAACAATTCAAAGGAGTTTTGTGAGATACTTTCTGTTTAGAACTTTATGTTCACGTCTCGATGTCGAAACAAAAATTGTAGATCACATTAACACATTAATCTGTAACAACGGAGGTAATCCTCTGTACATACTTCGATAATGCGTTCAAGCTCAAAAGGATTTATTATATGATCTAACGAACAGCTATCGCTTCGCTTCGGAAAAACGACGCCTTACGCTAAGAAATAGTACCTACATTATTTTAGATTAACTTATAACTTTTTTTTTTATTCATGGACGGATTGCAATGAAACAAACTTTAAATGTTAAGCGATGCTTACTGTAATACATTAGTGAAACCCAGTAGGTACAAAATCGGCGAGGCCGTTTCTGGGATTAGTGCGAACAAACGCACAGACAAACAGATAAAAATTCCAACAACTCCAATTGTTTTGAGTTCTATCGAGTTAATAAAGACCCCTAATAATATTTTTTCTCATATATCGTTCATGTACAGAAAGCGATAAGTTATGTCATGTTATGTCGGTCATGTATAGATTAGGTGAAATTCATCCGTCGCAGCGCAAGCAAAGGTTGCATTACACACAAACACATAGGAATATTAAATATATTGCTGATGATATACATCTCAATTGTATTAGTTAAATATGAACAAATATACAAATACTTCAAACAATAACATTTAACAAGTATTAACTACACACGATACATTTGTTACTCGTTGTTATCAGACAATCCACATATCTTACATTTTAATCCCATAAACTTCAAGTTTCATTGAGAATCGTTTTGTCTCTTCGTAAAAAACGTATAAAAAAGGAAGCAATATTTTTGGAGGATATCGCCTTTAGCCAGAGAGACGCAGAGACTTTGATAGGATTTGTTATTTTGTTAAATTATTTTAAATATATTATGTTAAATTGCTAAAAATCTAGGGACTTAGTCTGAAATAAAAATGTTATTAATATTATAAGGAGAATGTTTTTTCGGGAGCAATTCTTTTATCGGGATGAGCATGTATGTGCACTTGCGTCATAGCTATTAAATCCAGCAATCTTTTATCTACGCCCTCGTAATAGAAGGAAACAATATAAACAAAGACATACATTTCCAGATAAAAAATAGTGCCCTATTATTTGATTGATCACCATATAGGCAATTTTCTGTCATGCCATATCTTTACGGGTATCGCAATGTTTCAGAAATGTATCGGTATGTGGGCTTACATAAGACTTTATTCCCGGCTATCTCTCGTTGGCGCTCGGAGAGTGAAGGAATTGGATGTTATATGCTTGTGAAGGTCTCTCGTGGAGATAAGTCAGATTCACAACAACGTTCAGTGAATAACTTTCAGTAGTTTGGCGCGGATATTGTCTGCAGAGCGATTACAACATTTGCTAAGTCGGTGCCAAATGTTCGGAATGGCTCTCCTAACTTTGTTATGAACTTTGACAAATGTGAAATATGAAAGTAGAATTTCTATCCCGATGTGTACGTTACTATATAGGAGCAAAATTTCACTTACGACCTCGCATCAGAGCCCTTTGAACTGCCGCTATCAGTTATCATGCAGCCATTAAGCCATGCTGGAGTGTTTCGGTTTGCATTAGAATTCCCGACACGCCGGTCACCGTCTAACCAATCTTTATTTGAATAGCATGCTGGAGTGAGATTCACAATCTATCGATAGCAAGGAGAGACCTGTACCTTACAACGGGACTCTAATCCGCTTTTTTTTACTATTTGCTTAGAACTAAAAAATTATGCTAACAACGTAAATCTTTAAAACAAATCAGTTTCCGACGAGATAACTTCGTTGATATATCGTTTCATGTAATATGCAACATCCAACTGCAGTCGTGTACGGAGTGACAAATGTGTTATTGTTTCCTGAGTTACACTTGGTTTTGAACCGGTGTGAAATTTTATGTGTGTGAAGTTTTATAGTGACATAAATATGGATCGATGGTGGGTACTTGTACAATAGTTATTTAACAGTACCCTCGTGCCACGATGGTGTGCCGTAAGCGAGCCAGTCTACATTGTCTTTTCCAAGATCCTCTTGTTTACCGACACTTCACTAGTGAACAAACATGTGCAAATATTACAGTTGAATTTGTAATACTTGATGGGCCGGTAAAAAGTCTATAATGATGTAGTTGATAGTATTAGGTGTTAATTTGCGGAAATTCATTGTTATTAAATTAGTATTAATTTACTTTGCAACAATCCTCAAGCACAACGTATGATGGTATATACTTCTATACATCATAGAACCTCCCTCCCGCCCACAAAAAAAACCATGCATTTACGATAAATAAAAGTATATACCAACACACATACCGTCACCAACACGTGTTTCGCTCCGAAACAGAGCATCCTCAGGGTGAGTGGACTCAACGAGTGTTAGCCGCAAAGTATAATTTTTCATATTTTAATGATGATGAATTCTCGATTCATGCTTAGTTATAAATGTCCCCTTCGTATACAGATCTGCTTGGTTAATGGTAGCTCGGAAAACAAAGGACTGGGCACCGTGGCTTTGTAATACTCGGTAAGCCAGTCGGGATTAAGGGAATAAGCGACTTAGTGGTTGCTCACTGCACCGTACGGACTCAATACGATATAAACCTTGTCAATGAGGTTATTTTTTCTATTTAATAGTGACTTTTAATTCTCATTATTATTTTGAAAAAAAAACACGACATGAGACGCGTCCAAAATTCTGTATATAGTATATTTAAATGTAACTTACTTTTTTTACAGTTCATTCACTCGTAGTCACACAAAAATTTCTGATACAGTGTGTGGTATGCGTGTGTGTGTGTTCTATGGACAACATACACAATAAATAAGACACTACAATTACCTGACCGTGACCGCAACCGCAACAGCACCGAACTCGTAGCCCCTAAGTCGACAGTAAGGGTTACTACCTACTGAGCTTAAGTCAGTCGACCACTTAAGATTCACCCAAAAGCCGGGTTTCCGTATCCGGGGTATGTGCCGTCAGGACTAAAAAGCTATTCTACGCGTGTATTAAAAATGATAAAGATTAAAATTACAGATAAACAGTACATCGGGGTAAAATTAGTGTCCTTAATAGATCATAGTGGTAACAACATTGAGATTGTTGGGATTCAGTAGTGAAAAGTATAAAAATGGCATTAACACGAAAATTACAAAACGCCTGAGTAAAATTAAAATTAGTCAGTATCGATCGAAAGTAAAGTTTCAAGAACAGGTGTACTGATTGTAAACTTAATAATTAATGTATTCTCAAACGAAGCGAGGTACAGTCACTAGTGAGCTAAATAAACAAAGAAGTTGTTGGGTTCATTTCGATCCAGTTACCTACAGCGTGTGCAAGGGTGCACGAGTGTTGCGGTCACCGCGAGACCGCGGGCCGGGTAACTCGATATATCGTGCGGACGAAACGATTCAATATCAGGGATGTTACGGAGCTCCGTAACCGTTACCGAAACTATCGGTTATCCGAAATCGTAACTGATCCGAAAAGAGTTTGGAATAATTTCGAATAGGGGCAGAGTCCACATGAAACACGTTATGACAGGTTTTCGCTGTCGTTTGTCGCTTTTCATCTTTAGACTATTATATTATTTAATTTTTAAAGGTTTTTATTCTATTATTATAATACCATATAATATGTAATTAGTAGGAAAGTCAAATTGTTAATTTGTAAATACGTAATTTTTTTAGAAGACATATCTTCTCATATCCATAACCAAAATTATAATAAAATAAAATAAAAACCGGTAAAATATAGTTCAAATATCCGTATCCATATCCAGATCCGAAATTTCACATCCATAACGTCCCTAATATATATATATATATATATATATATATATATATATATNATAGAAAGTCTTAGAATCCCCTTCCAACGAAGGGGGGCCTAATAGAAGACCGGCTCGTCTCTACGAGCCGCGGATAAAGCTCACTCCAAGGAGGTTCGCCTCGAGAGTCGACACCACCAAGAAGAGGCGTGTACAAACATACAATCTCTCGATACATTTATAATAATTTATTTACCTAAAATTTACCTATAACCCCAACGTTTAAAACACCTTGACACAAATTTAATGCAATTTACTTAGATGTGCCTTATACATACTTATTCGTTTTGTCTTTGTATTTGTCGAGGCCACGATTATTTCTAACGTCGGTTTACATACAGTGAATATGTAACCTAAACAAATACCTATTGTGGTAACAATAATTAATCAGTTGTCCGTTTGTTTGTCTGTTACACAATAGAATTTCAATTAAATATTTATCTTTCCTGTTTGCTTCAGATACAATAATTTTGTTATCTACTAAGTGTTCTATTTCTTCTTTGCTTCCTTTAAAATACAGTCCTGGATATGGACGTCTCCCTAGTGTGCGCCACTCTGGCCGATCCTGTACGTTCATAAATTGCCATGTGATGTTCCTTTCGTGTCGTCCGTGTTGCCAAACTAACATTTCACTAATATTTGTGGATATAGTTATTGTATGTTATTGTAGAAAACGTAAACAAAACACTTATGGAATGATCTCGAACATTCACAGACATATTTGGGAGTAAGACCGAACCTCACATGAATACCTACCTTTTAACCCGGGGCATATGGTTCTAGGTCGAATACGTTATATGATATAATAATAATGCAGTTCGCATTATTGATGAATCGTTATCCTTGTCCATTAATGTTAAGCAGTTAATAGTCATAGGCAATCGCGCGCAAATCAATCAACATCGATACCATTTAAGGAAGAAGTAGAAGAGGGAGCCCCCTTCTTGAGCTTCAGTGACGGGCGCGTTGTTGCGGACGTCGATTATGGTGTCAGTAAAAATTACAACTACCCCCCATTTTTATTTTTGCAAATCACTTACTTGGAAAGAGATGACACCAGGAGTTTTGTGAACGATTTGCCAACCGGGAATGAAGGGATGAATTCGTTTTTTAACCGACTCCCCAACACTTTACCAAAACGTATCCAAAACATTTAGTTACAGATTTTTTTTTTAATCCACCCAGTCGATTTTAGAACGAGGGTATTACCACCTACCTAGGCGGCGAGTAAATCACCCTGCCTCTGCGCACGAAGACCGTCGACATTGGGCCGGGTGGCCACAGAGTCGAGCGACGTGCAACAGGCGGGACCTGGCGCCGCTACTTCGCACATTCTTGATTTATGCGGAGACGAACAGAGGCCAGAACATAAACAATGAACACAAAACGCACAGGTGTGGCAGCGATCAATAACACGCTCGCAACACCTGCGCCGGTCGAGTTCTCCCGCGTTGTAAATGGCCAATTAATTGTATTTACATACACACACATATACAGGATTGTCTGTTGACCGTGGAGTCTGCGGGACTAAAATTAAAATTAGCTGCAGTCGATTAACTTCTATTTGTTCTGTGCTATAATGGAAATTAGATATTCTCTGTTAATCTAAATTTGATAGGTTCGTTCGTATTCGTATGCCGTGTTCAAAACGAATGAAATCAATAAGCGTTTGAAAGAATGAATACACATTCTCCTTTGGTTGTATTACAGTAACCTTATTGGTTTTATTGCAAAAATATTTAAAATCACGTAAGTACAAATTTCGACTCTGTCATCTCTGATACTTCTCAAGAGATCAATAACTACTAGGTAATAATCATCCACGTTTTTGTTACCAATTAAGTTGTATTTATGATTGTAAATTACACACGTCCGCTGATAAATTTGACTAGGATACAGGCTTAACATAATCATAAACAACAATTTGATGTCGTTGAGACGCTACGGATACTCGTACGTATGAATTACCGAAAGGAGGTAGATACGTGATCAATCAACGCCACCTTTGTTGGTACCTCGACTGAGTACTGTTACGTCTTATACCTCGTTCGTTACTATTCAATGAGAAAGAGGATCTTAATAATTATTATTATTATTTATTTCAGGCAGAATGGTCAATATATTATGTAGAATATTCCTAAGACTAGGGGTTATTAAAATAAAATAAAAATACATAAACATTTCACCTAGTTATTAATACTAGGGATAGGATTTGGGGTATTTGCCCGTCGGCACTGCTGCATCGTGCACACGAAGGTTTATTCCGTGCCTTAGATATGGAGAGTACCACTACCAATCCACCAGTGTGTTCAGAATATTTAAATGCTGTTACGCAGGCCGCTCGATAGCGATGCAATACGCTTCCCAATGATGGCTTGAACGTCATCTGCGTGCAATACGTAGGTCACCTACTCCAGCTTTCTCACAATAATTTTTATGACTCTAGTTCAAATCATTTGGACAAATCCATAAAGCAAAAGCACAAACTGACATATTCCCATCAGTATAAACGTAGTACCTAATAGTTGGCTATTAGGTACCTAGGTATCGTGAAAAAATTGCGCTTTAGATAAATAAGTTCATCTACCTTGATTACCTTGAGGCTGACATTACTTTAATTATTCATTTATTCAAAGAATAATTAATAGCTGATTGGATTTCGTTTGTTTTTTATCTCGCCTCTTTCCAGTCTATTTATGGTCCTATCACTATTCGCTCTATTTGGAGACCAGATTTATTGATTATTTAGCTGTGCCCGCGACTTCGTCCGCGGGGAATTTAACCTACAGCTACCTACCAGTGAAAGTCCCGTCAAAATCGATCCGGCCGCTTCAGAGATTAGCCAGAATAAACAGACAGACAGATAGACAAAAATTTTAAAAAATGTTATTTTGGTGTATGTATCGTATATACATTTATATGCGTGTAGTAAAAAGCGGTTATTTTAATATTACAAACAGACTCCAATTTTATTTATTAGTATAGACTAGAAAGCCAGGCGGTCATACAAAATGACCGCGAGTCTAGATATTATAAATTGTAATTAAAATGATTTGTGCAAGTTTGGGGTGAACCTACCTATTGAGATGTATTACGCATAACTCGTTAGTTGGTTTCGTCTCCTTGTATTTCTCAACGTTTACAAGTTTCTAGGTGATTCATATGTAAATATAGTTAAATGCATAATAAGCAACAATTGTATTAATTAAAAATATTTAAATGTTCTTAAATACCATGATTATTTAATTAAAACAATGATAACTGCATGTGTGTTATCAATGTATATGGACTATTTTAATGCCGTGGCAACTTCATCCCATTGGCTAGTACAGTTACGCAAGCAACCAATAAGTTATCGGCTACAAACAGACACTTAAGCCGCAATAATAAAGATAATTCTGATACCTTTTTTTCCAGCTCCCCTCACTGTTGCTTATTTCTTTTACGAACGTAGCAGTAATTAGAAATGAATTACTAGGTCAATCTTCCGCGCCGAATCTTCTATAAGTTACCAGCTCATTTGTCTTTTTAAAATATTTCAATAGCAGTCCGACTGTAAGTTCCACAGTTACATAAGAAGATATTATTTTTAATTGTTCCATTAAAAAAAACCTCGCCAATAAGGAAGATATTTTACCGCAGTTTCTTCTCAACAATATATTGTCGAAACATTAGCAGATTCAATTAATTACGTCCATATTGGTGTAAAATAATTTGATTTGTTTTAATTGGTTTGATCCTCTCAAACCATAGTCATCGAAAATATGATCTGTGATTGAACATACGTCCATAATATTCGTCGTATCCTCTATAATTATAAGGACTGATGTATTCTATAATACGCACATATTAGCGAAAATCTTCGTCATGATATCTAAGAACACATAACATATTGAACAGTTCACGCTTTCCAGACCAAGTTTTGCGGCAGTAAATCAACTCTGAATGGAGTTCGTTAACGTCACACACATGTCAGAGTCTCACATTATATTTGGGGAAATACTCGTATACTGGAATTACAAGCGATTGCGTTGTGCGCTTGAAAGTAAACAAGGGAAACCTGTATGTATGTATTATACAAAAGGTGAAACGCGGAGAATAAACGCGTCGCGTCGATTTTGCAGAAAATGTCGACAGAACTAAACACAATTCTGTTAAGAATATAGAAGAAGATTTAGTACGAACTGCAGGCATTACCGTAAATTTATAACTATAAATGTCGCAGATTATTAAGTGAGGTTTGCTGGAAACTCGGTTAGAAGTATTTGAAAAAACTAGACATAAGCCTACATATCTACGTATCGAGACAAGCCTAGATATGATAAACTCTACCGAGAGCAGTGAACAGATTTGAAAAGGAAAGAAAGAATGTATGCAGTTCTTGGTGCAGAAGTATCTTTTTATATGATTGCAATAAGCAACTACCGCCTATGGACCTCCGCAACATCAAGATCGTAAATAATGCGTTTCCAGGTAAGAATAAAGTGGGCCTACTTTTGCATGCGGACTCTCCAATTATATAAAGGATATATGTTTAAAGAACATTTTATGGTAGATTTTACTAAAAACGTGGTAGCTAATCAGACAGATAAAATTCTTACCGTCAAGCAAGAGTATAATTGCGGCGATTATAATGCTAATATTACACCCAGTAAAGTTATGAAAGGAATCCAATGCTATTTGTTAGTTTATTAGTAGACTATATCTACCACGGGTAGGATATTGAGTTCCGACCGAAACGGCCGACAAAGGTCGGGTTTGTACGAATTCGCGAATATTGCATGCCGTATGCCGCGTAGGGATTTCCTGAAAAGAAACATCAACAACATCAACCAATGGTGAACATTTCGCAAACGAAACATGGACTGAATTCTTGGGCGTTACGCGTACATTACCCTCCAGGTTGATATGATTGATATCAAAAATAACAAAAAGGGAAAATGAGATTTTAAATTTGTTGGGATCGTAGAAACACTCCCAATCGATTAACGTAAGCAACTACATAATCTTAATTTTTCTCGACAGATTCAATTTACTTTGCAAACCTATCTATGTAACAGGGGGAAACAGAAATAGATATCGATTAAACCCTTTCGGGCAGTTTTTATGAAGTCGACAATGAAACAGTGACAATGGAATTGAAAAGCTGAAAGCGCGAAGGGGTGCTATTAGCTCGCTGCATAAAGTGGTCTTTTGTCTCTAGCGGAGAGCGGAGCTATCAATGAAATGGCCGAGATTAGGTAGATTAATACATTTGATACGGAGTTCAGTTCAGCGAATGATTTAAGAGTATTGGTTGTGATTGTTTAAGTTAATGATGGTTGTGTCCACTAACAAATGATTGTCTACAAACAATGTGCAGGAGCCTAATTCTCGAATTGCAGACATTTATGTCTAATAGACATATAGTCTACAAAATACGGCGAATGTCTATTAAAAGCTTATTTCCTTATTCTCGGGATGTCGCATTCGACATAATGTCTGCGACTAGCATTCGACATGCAACGATTGATCCGGAGCGATCGACATTCAAATCTCTATTCGACATTTGACAATCTCGACACATTACAGAGTATGTAAGCACGACATTGTGAAGTTATTTTCAAGTAAATGATGAGGATGAATTTGTTATACAATTTGTTGGCGATGTAGATGCAGATGCAGCAGTTGCACCACGTCGACAAAACCTTTGGCGGTTTAATAAGACGGAGTTGAGCGAAAACCCGTTTATGAAAAAAAAACGACTTTCAAGGGCATTGACGGAAGATTTGGTGCATATGGTGGAACCTGAATTCAAATCATTTAATCATATAGGTATTCTGTAAATACATTTATTTGTACTGTATTTGGTCAGTGGATCCATTTCCCTAGTATGTTTGATAAGCTGGATAAAATAGTATCACAGTAAGTATTTTTATTTCTAAATAGTGCATTCAATTCAAACTGCAATTGTTACTCTAGTTACACTGACTGATTAAAGTGACATATTTTTATTACTTTGTACTTGTTCAATGTTTATTTTGAATTTTGTTTGTTAAGGTTCTACAGAATGTACTATTTCCCTGGAATAGATTGCACACATGTTGCAACTGTGTCCCCTAGTATTTGATAAGCGAAGTTATGTAAACAGAAATAATTAAAATTCAATTAATACACAATTGAAATTTGTGTCAATGTTAGATTTAAAAAAAACTGGTGGCTCATAATATGTGTAAGAATTTATAATACTGTTCCATAAGAACTAATGGCATACTAGAAATTAAATTTTTATTTTTAGACTAAGACAGCCTTGACATGAGTTTAATTTCAGTTGCCAGAGCACATTGAGGGCATTTTATGAGGCAGCATTTGATATGCCCACCATAGGTTTGGGTCTCATGGTCATTTCAGTTGACTGTTACCGATGCTATAAATATGAAAAAAAAAACTTGTTGTTTGACTAACAACAGTTGTGAACTATTTGTTGTATTAAATAATAATATCTAAATAAAAAATAAACACTTATTTTCCTCTTAGTTGTAGCTTTTTAATTTAACATATCAATATCACATGGTAATTACAAAAGTTTAAACCTGTGTGGTTTCGATACCATTATTATTTCCAAGCATCCTTGTCATTAATGTACTCATACTATAATATCCGTTGCCTATAAGTTTTGTTTTAATGCGTCGCTTAAAAGTTCCAATGGGTAACTCGCGTATCAACTTAGGAATCATATTGTAAAAACGAACTCCAAGCGGCATAAAAGAACGCTGAACATTTTGAAGACGATATGAAGATGTAACCAAATATTGACTATTTCTTGTTTCATGATTCTTCATGGGCTTCTAACTTTAAATAGAGCCTCCGCTTTTGTGAGGCCGACGCATATTTCTTTTTCGAGTCCATGGTATAAATAATTAAACACAAATAAAACAAATTAAAACCATTTAGCATAAAAGTCAAGACAATGTTGTCATGTATGGTCAAGACATTTGTTTGACATTGAAATGACATAAATGTTTCATTATAGGTAAGCAACCAGCGTTTTGTTAAAAATATGTATTAATAATAGTTTTTAACTACAATATTGCAGTTTAGAAATTATAGCAATATAAAGGTAAAGTAGAATTAATACCAAAGTGTTTTACTATATTTTCATATGATTATAATATTTTAAAATATTTTTTGAAGTATAATCGAGTTTTCTTGACTTGGCGTTGTTGTAATCTAGAAAACGGATCGTTTATTTCATATGTCTGATAAAAAAGTCGAATGCTCAAATGTCTATTGTGACCCAGAATAACTTTTTTGATACAGTAGACATTTTAGCCGACATTTCTCTTAGAGACTTAAGATTCGAGATCATGTCTGTCGTCGACATTATCTCTTCAATTTGAGAATTAGGCTCCAGGTCTTATATAGAAGTCGGACATTTATTCCTTTTACATTTTTCATTTCGCCTGATATTTTTTTACAGGCACGAGTATGTCACTTCATACTTTTGCCGATTTTGAAATTATTTTAAAGATACTTTTTCATTATTTAATACCTGTTCTAAAAATTTAAGTTCATAAATAGGAGAATGATTTCAAAGAATTTCATTTGGGACTCATAGAACTTTTGGCTCCGAGTGCAAAATACTGTAACTACTGATGGTTCGATCAATCCAAACATGAATAAATTTTTAATACAATGAACAATAATTTGTTTGCTTTTCAGGACAGATAGTTGTAGGTGATGTCCTTTACTTTTCAGTATTCAAATAATTTCATAGGCCATCCTCCGAATGTATTAATTTTTCGTGAAGTTGGATTTAGTTAAACGTAAAAGTTGAATGCAACCTCAAATATGACTGTGTTACATGGGTTGGTTAAAGGTATCCACGGGCTTCGAGGGGATCTCAACAGCGGATGCTGTGCGTGTTCGTTTGATACTTCTATATCGATAGAATAACCGCATTCGGTTGATGCCATAATTTCCTGAGAACTGCGAAACATGTATAATTTTGTTGTAGTCGTTGTAATAAAAACAGTTGTCAAGCTTCGTCAGGTTCTCGATCAACATACGGTCTGCGATAGATCAGCACGATGAGGTATTACCTCAGGGGTTCACATCACTGTTTGTTCTAGTTCTGATGACGTCAGCTGGAAAAGCTGCACTTGGCATTACTCACACGATCGACTGTCATGGACATAACAATGAATTATATAAACAGCTGATAACTATAGACGCATTACTCTGTACACGTAATTCCGTGGGACATAATTAAAATTCAGTAATTTCATCGTGGTTAAAGGTTTTTATGGGGTCTTTGTAAGAGATGAGAACAGATGATCGACTTCAAACAGGCGTTGCAATAGATTGACAGAGATGATAAGAAATATATATCTGACTTAGAAAGAACGCTACTCATGTTTATGAGGCTCGTGACGAACACGCATGTCGCTAAGGTACCATGGATATCTAATTAGAACGTATTTATTGATATACAAGACCTGAAAAAGCCACGAAAAATCTGTCATATAAATTTGGTTTGAATTGAAAACTTAATAATTTATCGTGTTCGATGAATTTTTTTATTTCGTCACCGCCAACAGAATGTTCCATTGTATCAGGTTCCGTGGTCGCGAATATTTCGCTTCAATTGTCAGTTAGATCATATGAAATGTATCAGGCATTAAGGTTGTGTCGGTTCTCAATAACTTCCACAAAAAGGCGTTGGGCCTCCACCTGAAATGTTATTGTACTCATACTAAATTACTCATGTTGTGACTGATCATAACTGATCGCGAAAAAAATATTTTATTCGATAGATAGTTAATAATGCAATTTTCACAATAAGTTTTCTTTCTTCATAGATCATTTGTCTCATAATAATTAACGCATGGCATTATCGTCCCATTGTGTGCCTTTTATAACTTAACTTACGTTATGTAAATACCTATTGTATCGTGAGAAATCATCCAAAGAGGATGTCTAGACCTACTTTAAAGAAGAGATTTAACGTTATTAAAACCTTAACTGCCATCCGGCCCATTTGGTACCAATCCGGGAAATCCTGGGAACGCGCCGCTTCCTTAGGTCAAATTTTTGTGGGCTCGTACCAGAAGTATTGATCTAAGTACGTATTTGGACTATCAGTTAGAAGTCTACCGAAACGCTGGCCGATATATACCCGAAGGCTTGTGTTAATTATCAGTTGTCGGCAAATTAAATATCTTCAGGCGCAGTCGGTATACACTTGGATACCTATCCAACTCATTCAATTTGAATTATCCATTGGATAATTTTTTTTTTTCCAGCGTGAATTGATGTCGTGTGTCTTTGGGCGGCATTAAAAACAATTCGCAATGAATCAGCGTGGTGGAGTTACCTGGGCATCATTGTTTCAGAAAAGATCTATGCCCTACAGGGGGTCTGTAATGGTTTAGGGTCATGACAATTACATACACGTTAAGATGGATGCTTGGGGTCACAGCAGATACCACCTAAACAGAGTCACAAAGATCATGAAAGCTCAATAATCTGGCTACACCTCCCTAATCCACAGCTCGAAATCCACATCGACATAGATAGAAAAGTTCAGAAATGTGTGGCTGGTGGAATGCTCGAATGGTCCTTTTTGAATTGTAGATACTTAAATTGATACACGTTCACACATTGAACCCCACTAGGATTACCTGTATAGCGGGGGACGTTGACATACCTGCATATAAAAATACATAAAAGAGACATCACAAACGCCAACACCCGTGAGTGAACGTTCATTTATTTCATAAAATAATGTCTGCTATCGCCGAGTATAGAGCCTGAGAACCCTCGCTCGGCATGCAGGACCACTGCGCTGCAGGGTCGTATATAATCTGTCTTTCCATCACTTAATTTATCTGTTAAGCCAAAGTGAACCGTGTAGTTTCGGTCATAAGGGAATACATGTACCTATCGCTCGAATGAATACGGCATGAATGTGAGTAGGTTGTATGTAAAATAATTTCCATTATACTACTACTCTCGTTGAATATAGGCCGGACGGATAGAAACAACTAGACAGATTTTACGCTTCATTACCGCACCGCCACCGGCGACGTCCCTGTAGTCATGCTTGCGGCGTGTCGTCACCGTCTGTGGGAAAACAAAACGCAGAATTGGCCATCAATCTTTGATTTAATTATTTGTCGGCTTGCGTAGGTCGGCTTATCGTTAATCAACATCGATCATATTCTATCATATCATAATCCCATTTAATTTGTTATAGATGTTCACGGGTTGCATAGTCCTATAAAAAAAAACAATAAACAATAACACACTCAAACCTCCACACTGGCATCCCCTTTGACATGCACGTATATGAGACATCACGAAGACAATATCTACGACTCGAGAACATATTATACATATTTATCTGTCACGTATATGTCAGCCGCGGTTTTATATCGAATCCGGGATCGGTTCGAATCGATCCGTTCGCCAAACACAGTCCCCACCAACTATGACGTAGGCTCGTCTCAAAAACAAGTTGTGTATAAAATAAAAATAAAAAAAACATGTTTTATCGCAAATCTCATGAATATAACGGTTGGTATGCAGCGTACAAGCTCGTGCCTCGTAATCTCGGTCTCGGACCGGTCTAGCCGCCCGGAACTCGATTGTTTGTGCTTGTTTAGGTAGAAAATATATATTCCAATGTAAATAATTGTGCACGACTGACACGAAACATTCTAGTGACTAAGTTGGACTAAGTTTGTTTTTATGGAGTTTAGTATATTGTTAATTTATATAACGACCTGCCATTCACAGGACAATGTATCTCACAGAGTTTTAACAGTTTCGACGGGTCAGGTGTTGGCATCTCTTTACGAATGCGACAATGTAAAAGACCTGAAATAGAAAACAATTTGTTTGTACTTGGCCCTTTTTAATAGCTTGCAACAGTAAATAGGCGGTGGGCAATGAATATTGCCGCCTATAGACGTATCACTAACCATCATCGTGACGCGTTGTCACCACTCAAAAAGGAAGCAACGTTCCCTCGCGATTTATAAAAATAACATGGAGGTATCCGCGGTGGGTAAAAATATAACAGTCTAGACGTCCGTGAACATGACTATGCAAACGTTTAATCATAAGTTGGGAACGCCCGCTTTGTGGGCGTCTAGACAGGTTGGGTTTTGGATCGATGTGGACACATGCAAGCGTCGGCCGGACCAAAATACCCACTTATCAAGGGCTCAGAGCGATGACAACCCGGATTGGGAAGCGAGCATGTTTAACCGATGTCACTCGTGTCAAGATCTATTGCTTCTACGAAAATTGCAGAAATCTCACGTGTCGTATACCAGTACGAGTGCGAAGTTAAGTGCATTATCATGTGATGGATTTTCAGCGAAGGGCGGTTTCTATTATTTTAGCTTATGGGTTTAAATAATGATTGGCATAATGTTGTCATTTATAAATAGATGAAGCCTAACACCGAACCGGTGAACCTTGACTAAGTTTAACTTCCTTTGCGCTATAATAGCCGACAAATGAATAGCGTGATTACATACATTAACATTGACATTCAGTTATTCTATGTCACTGTTTCAAAACAGATATAATATTGTGATAAAGCGTTATTACCCGGTATGTGACAGGTGGCTTTTTCCTAAATTTCAAAATTTTTGACCTTTGAAGGATAAATGCATCGGTCAGCTGGGCCTCCTTTCAAGGTGTTGGATTGATAGAAAGTCGTGGAATATTTATGTTATACTTTTAAATATAAAAATCATCAATTTATGTTACTGCACAACTACAAAGCAGATGTTGTTTCTCTAGGTAAGTAATGATAATGGAAATTTTATTACTTCTTGAATCTAGCTAGGTTTTTTAAGGGACTAGAAAACCTTACTAAGGCGACAGTATGATGGACGGATAAGAATCAGTACATGTTCCTTCCAATAATAATATGGATGCTGCAATTCGGCGCGATAATTGAAAAAAAACCCAAACTCCCAGTTGATTCCGCGGAGAGGTCGTTGTAAACGTCTGTAAGTACCTATTATGGGTGAACGAAACCATTTGTTATGATGTACTTACGCAAATATTATTATCATTACTTTTATGTTTGAACCATTCATTATTCAAAAAAATACCTTCGTTGCGGATTCACTTGTCCTTTTGGTGTGTGAGGTTACAGAATTGCTGTGCCAGCAGTCATTGCGGCATACGTTTAATCTTTTATTGTGCAGTAAAACGTGGAGCGTTTGTAACTGCGTATGTGTTTTGAAATTTTTTTAATGCGATGTTGGTTTCAGCTGATTATACGACCACTTAGGTTTTCTCTGAGCCCCGTATGCGCGGTATGTGTCAATCGTAACTAAACGACGGAGTTAAACTAAGCGGTCAGCAGTTGGAAGGGTGACCGATTGCAGCTAATTTTCTCGAGCGCTTCCGTGGTTTGAAGGGCATGTCACT
The DNA here is from genome assembly GCA_003671415.1 of Megathymus violae. NCBI lineage: Eukaryota > Metazoa > Arthropoda > Insecta > Lepidoptera > Hesperiidae > Megathymus > Megathymus violae. The sequence goes on along the minus strand of PDGT01000013.1, from coordinate 721,033 downwards.
CTATATGTACATACATCGCGGTCGCTAACTGCGGATTGTATTCGTTAAGACATGAGAATATCAGAGGCCTTTAAAATATAAGGTATAGCAACGTCCGAGTTGGGATCGAGTCGAGGATTTCGCTGCACGCTTCTTCGATTACAATGCGTTACCCGTGTCTTGCGATGAGTCGATGATGACGTCGAAAACATTAAGTAAGTTTGACTTAGTTAATTCAATTTAATATGACGATTTATTGCTTAGGTTTCTTTTAAAAGATCGTGACGTAGCTTCGGAGAGAAGTGGCCGAGCTGATTTAATTTGTCAAGTCAAGTCGAGCATGTTTGGAGGTTTGTTTGTTTGGGGCCGCGAATTTAACTGTCAACACGAGAGAACTGCGGGCGCGGAATGCTAATGAGCACTTGTTGCCGTTTGGAACGAGGGCCTCTCACCGTTTATGAATGCGGAAACGATACAAGGTTCACTCTATTCGCATTGAGTCAGTTGAGAAGATGCGAGTCTCCATTTATGGATTCCTATCCAGTTCAGGTATGCAGTATGAATAGTTATTTTGAACATCAAATGATACATCATCTGCTCTGCTTCGGACTAGTATAGGATGTTCGTTGGCGCATAATCTTAGGTGTCAGGTTTATTGTTTCTCATACCATGAAAGAAATTATAATACGATGCTAAAAAATACCAGTTTTAAAGAATATGCTTGTATGTATCCCGTTCTTAAACGTTCGAGATTAGTCCTCTGCGATCAAAGAAGGATCCTGTTAGATGGTGGTACGCGACGGTTATGAATTTATTAATCATGATTATAGGAATAAAGTAATTAATCGAGTTTAAGAATGTAGTGCCCCTCAGCTGATTTGCCGTTGATGAGTGAGTGTAACCCCTGACATTGATCCGTTCTGTGAAATAACACGTTAGCCATTGTTCTAAACACAATGGGATCCACATTTTTTCAAACTACAAATGTATGCAGATGGTCGGTCTTGATGATGAAATGGGTAGGAGGAAGGAGATACGAATGAGCGGAATGCATCTAACGGAGGAAACTAAACGTTACTGAGCAACGTACGGTAACATTTAACTTGCATTTAGCCGTAATAATATAACTGTATTGAGGAATATTAAGACGGCCCGGACTGCTGCTGCTGCGGACAGTGCTTATGAGGGTCATAATTTAACTGCTTTTCCTCATTTACTGCAACACGGTAATATATCTTCTACAAGTCTTCGTATATCAAACACTAATAATACTCAAGGGCAAACAATAATTGTAAGATGAACCCAGAGCCCTTCGGCTCGACGACCAATGTCACTGCACACACTACTACAGACGGCTAATTACAGATTCATTTAAATTACATGATCACATCTTTACAATTCTTAATTTTATTATTGACGATGACGTATCATCCGTGCAAGTATTATAATGTATTAATTTTCTTCCGTGAAACGCGTACAAGTGAGACCGCCACGTGTAAGCAAAGCTCATCGTAGATCAGCGAGTGACGGTGATCAATAATATAATACGTGCAAAAAAATGTACCAGTTGCATGGGTATACACATTCCATTTGCATGGTGACAGATTACGTCGCGCGTTCGCTTTGCTGAGGTCAGTGCTCTCTTATCCCAAAAATACGCGATCCACTTTATCGATGAAAGATGTAACCGTCTTGTGTTTTGAAACGACAGACTCGAGACCCGGGGAAATTGGTTCGAATACTGCATGAATTTTAAATGTTTCAAAGTTAGGCGCGCTTATTAAAAGTATCGTTTGCTACGTTGGAGGAAAACGTGAGGAAACCTGAGAGTTTTTCATAGTGTTCTCAAATTTGTTAATGTGTTTCGTAAATCTCCGTATTTTCCTTTGCACAACGGTAGGTATACAAAACATTAAAAAAACTACGTCAGCCGAGAGTCAATACTATATACAAGAAGCACTGGATCCATTTCATAACACAGTCTACATCTATTTAGAGGCTGCGAGATTATTACATGATTACAACATGTTCGAGTTTTATGTGCAATTGTTTATAATGTCAGCAGGTGGGGGATGTCCTTTGATGTCTTACAGAGTACATTGACAATCGGCGACTGCTGATAGGTCTGGGTAATAAATAGCAAGACACATTTATTTTAAGTGCTCGACACATGTGAATTACTGCGTAGGTACATGAATATATAGGTACACATGCATTGTTCTGTCGCGTAATGGATAAACAGAACCCACGGATACAGATACACGAATTATGTTTTACGGGTTTCAGATACGGTTATGTAGATGATTTTTTTTTCGGATTATCGGATTGTTTCGGATGATTTCGGTTATGGATATGAGATGATTTACAACTCGGAAAAATAATATAATGTATTTACATGGTTTGACTATATTTGTAGGTGTTATTTGATATTATAATAACAGAAAAAATAATAGCCTTAAAAATGAAATAATATCCTCTAAAATGAGAAAGACGCGTCTAGTGTATCAGCTCGGCCGGCGAAAACCTGTCATAACGTGTTTCATTTAAACTCTGCCCCTATCCAAAATTATTCGAACCGTTTATATCGGATTCGGTTACGGTTTCGGATATATTTTATTTCTGATATCCGATGTTTCTCCGACAGTTAGCTCCATAACATCCCTAGTACAAACAGCGATCAGTTAGAATTTGATTAGATGTATAGATAGATTCAATAAATACAAAGTTAGTACAGTTGCGAAGCCCGTTTCGATCAAAACAAGACGTTAATTAGAGTTTTTTTTACAATCTGTAAACAGTGAAAGAAAATTTGAACTTCGTGGTTCTGCATTGTAGGAACTATATTTATTAAAGACTAAGGTAAGGAGTATCTATTCATAAAATTTTATTCTAGTCCAATGAGCTAGCGATATACTCGTATGTTTATCCACGTCGCACTTGACCTATCTGATGGTGTTCATGCACCTTTACAGAACCCTCGACCCTAAGAGCCCTCGACAATAACCCTTGATCAATATACTGGTTCGCGATCCCAGTTCCCCTAGTCCGCAATGGAGGATCGTGACGTAGGTATGGTAAGCGTTTGGCTTCCTCATTTACAAGGACAGACCCGTGTCCTGCAACGGATTGCTTTTGGGTTGAAGTCAGGTAAGCTATAAATCTTAAGATCAGTTTTAATTTTTTTTTTATAAATGTAATTAATATATATTTAATTAATTAATTATTTTATTAATTATTTTACTTACAATTATAATTACTAAGTATTATTTAATATTAAATATATGGCTCCTGGAACGCATGTGACAAGCATTCCAGTGCCTTACTACTGGGCAGTCTGGCCGGTCGAGTATTGTATTCAGGAGACTGTTAGTGCTGTCCCGCACCCTCCGCATCATTGTAGCTACGCGTTTCCGTAAAATTGTGTAGAAACTATCAACGCGAGCCTCCATAAACATACCGGATACGCTACAGAAGCAGGGCAGCCCCATCAGCATCCTAAACCCATTGTTATACTGGACTCGTAGGGCGTTGAGTGATCTGCTGGTATATTTGGCCCATAGGTTGCACGTGTAGAAGGTTTGGCAGTACGCTTTAAAAAGTGTGATTTTGACCTCTGCACTACACCGTGCAAACCTACGCGTCAACATGTTGCATCTCACCGCCAACGCCCTACGCTCCCGTTCAATATCCAGGTCATCAGAGAGGTCAGCGCTAACCCAATGCCCGAGGTATTTAAACTTGGTGACTTTATTTAAGACCATGCCTCCAAGATTAACTGGAGGAACGACCCTGGGTGCTCTATTCCTTGCTTTAAAAACGAGGAGGTCACTTTTTGCTACGTTATACCTAAGGCCATGGGTCATCACGTACCTCTCACATACTCCAATAAGAGCTGCAAGTCCTTTAATTGACGGGCTGAGCAGAACCATATCATCGGCATAGCTGATGTTATTTACAAAAGTGCCATCAATTGAACAGCCTACTCCGGTATTTGCGGAGCCCCTCAATTAGTCCATTTATGTACAGGTTGAAGAGCCGAGGAGAGGTAAGCCCGCCCTGCCTCACTCCACACTCCAACCCGTACTCTTTCGAGTATGAGTCAGCCCATCTTACCGTATTAGTCTGGTGGTGATACCAATACTTCATTAAGCTGACCATCTCCCTAGGCGTATTAGTCTCCCTCAAGAGCTTATCCCAAAATATGTTGTACGTCACAAGGTCGAATGCCCTCGACAGGTCTAAAAAACAAGCGTAAACTGCCGTTCCTCGTGAAGCGTAATACCGGACGGTGTGCTTGAGTCGCAAAATTGCTGTTTCGGTGGACAACCCCGGCCTAAAACCGAACTGAGCCTCGTGCAGATTTATATGCCTCCCGAAAATGCGATTAAGAAGACCGTCCAGCACCTTCGCTATCACGGTCGCAAGTGATATTGATCGATAGTTATTTTGGTCATACACATCCCCTGTTTTATTTTTTGGTACCGGTACAACAATGGTCTTCCTAAGTTCCCGAGGTAGGTACGCATGTCCCATACACAAATTAAAGAATAAGGCCAAAACTCTAGGGAGATGTACACCCGCATAACGCAGGTGCTTCACGCTGAGCCCGTCGTGGCCCGGTGATTTGCCCCGCGTCATCTCACGAAGGCACGCTCTAGTGTCCAGCTTTTTTGTATGTTTCCAGAAGCCCTTAAAGTCCTTCCTGGAATGGTGATTAGTTAATATATCCATCTTAATTTTATTTTCATTATCCTGGCACCATTTCAATCTGGACTTAAAGCGCGCTCTGGTTTGGCACATCCTAACATACAAATCTCCACCATTGGGTTTGCCATGCAGTATCCAAGTTTAAAAACTAAGCCTTATCTCTCCGTGTGCCTCCCTAACATACTTGTTCCAGCCTATCACTTTCTTATATTTCCCATTATGTTTACTTTCTTTACTGATTTTAGAAGCATTTCTTAGTGCATCGACAATATTTTGATACATACATATTATCAATATTTTTTTTGTGCTCATGCACATTTTTATGTGCGCATGCGTGCTCGTGCTTAATGAAGTATGTCGTGTAGGGAAAAAGAACCCAACGCTTCATACTCAAGTTCGCTCACAGCTTGAAGGACGAATATACGAGTACGAAGACAATTCAGTGCTGTTGGAATTCTACGAATAACCAGTAATGATACATCTATGGTTGAGTAGAAAACTTTATGATCCCATTGTGGTTATGGCATTGTGTATAAATGTATTACCAAACGAACGTACAAATATAAAAACAAGCGTGGAGATCCTCACCGGATTACGCCCGAAGGCGAACACCATGCAGTGCTGAATCGCATTACACTTGCTTTTTTACGCTTTGTTTCACGCTAAGACAATAACGAGTGATTACACAAAGATGCGTACCTATTTGTACTGAATCACTTACTAGTGCACCACTGCAGCGCGAGTCGTTAAAATAAGTTGGTAGATGATAGTTAAGTAGTTCTTAAAGGTCTCTGCCGTTATCGAGCGCCATAGAATCTCCGGACACGTTTTGGCAACTAACCCTTCCTACGAACTGCCCTAGAGCAACATGTAGGATTCCTCTCCCGGTCTCATCAGTAACCAGACAAAACCTATGACACGCAGTGAATTTTTATAACTTGGTATACAAGTAATTAATCTATGTTGTGCCTGTGTTTGTTTATATTTTTTTTTTATCAGTAACCAGTTCTCGCTTCACATGCATATATTAATATGTATGAATACCAACTCGATAACAATGGACTTTCGCATAACAACTCCTGATATAATTACCTACGTATACTTGCGTCTTAGTATGTAACGGCATATCGGTATTGGATCAAGTTTGATATTTTGGTAAGAAGAGTGATAGATTACCTAATTGACTCGTACTAATCAGATATTACATTTTAGTTGTAAAAAGATAAAAAGTAGGTGCGTCCTACGCAAATACATACTATGATAACGACTTTATTTTATACTATTCTTAATTCGCAAATAATTATTTTCGTTTGAAACTACAATCGTGCCTGTAACTAGCCGTCAGTGTCAGTTCGTGTCATGTGTCACAAGTTTGACACATTGTCTTGAGATTCATGTTGGTTATTAGCGCGTAGGTGTACGTATAGTTTTTTGTTTTTGTATTTTTTAATCAAATATGTATTTATTGTTTTGTTATTTTGTTAATCAAATATGTATTTATTATGAATTAACATTATAGTATACTTTCGGTACTATGCTAAATGATACTTTCTTACAATTCTAACCTTCACCAATAGACACGGATAAAATCAAAGATATGTCTGAAGTATAATCGGCCAAGGACTAATAGATCTCGCGAACCAATAGATCTTCATGTGACCTCAAATTCATCTTGATGACCCCATAGCCCAGTTGGTAGTGATCGTGCCAGCCGAGCGAGTGATCCCGGGTTCGATTCCCGGCCGAGGCAGACATTTATGTGACAGATAAATGTTTGTTCTCGGGTCATGGGTGTCATATATTTGTAGGTCCATGTCACCCATATTGCAGGGAATCCTAGTGCGGTGGTGTGAGTGTGTAAACATTTATGTTTATCATAGAACAATATGTATCGAATACAAAAAAAAACAGGAGGAGATGACGACATCTAATAACCGTTAGAAACAAAGGTAGCCTCGATAGAAAAATCGATTTTGACGTCATTCGTAACCCATTAGCATATAACCTTTCACGTAACATCCTTTAGTTACGCATAAAAGACGATAGTGGCCGACATTTGATAGACTTCTAACACTATGGGGCAAATGGAATTATGGATGTTACGCGTGAGAGGTGACTACTTGATGAGGTAAGACGTTATGTAAGAGTGTGCTGCGTGTGTCGCGCAGGAGTCTGATTAATGCAAATTATTCGGAAAGATTCCTATTTAAATTTGAAATTGGTTCTCGTCATTATCCTATGTAAATTCGGATCGCATCTCAATGTAAGAAGTGCGGACGCTACACAGTGAACACATGAACGTTTGGCTTAGGTTAAAAAGGTTAGGTAAAAAGAGGTGTGTCTTTCTACTCTACCTGTCATTACCATTTTCACGTCTTTCTTGAAAAGAATTTCATTAAATCAGTAGAAACTCAACCTTATGCCTCACTTAAAATGTGTTTAAATACACGCGCGCATACATTTGTATCATTCCCGCTCTATTTGAGCACTAAGAAGGGGATATCTTTCATGTCTGAAGACAAGCTATGGAGTTAACGACGTGTAAGGGGTTGGGTAGGTACCCAATCGGAATAATTTTGCGCTTCGTCCATACAATTTTGCCAGTCACATAACGATTTAAAAGGGTCAAACCAAGTCCTTTTTACTGGATTACGTAATTATGTTTGTTTGTTCCGAAGAATTCATACGTGATAATTTTTTTTTTACATTCCGGTCGTAATTCTAATGTATTATTGTCTTGTGTGTATCGTATGTTTTATTGCTTTCTATGTAAGGTAGGTTAATACTGACTTGACGCAAAAAAATTTAGTACAAATTGTTATTAAGGATATAAAACCTGTACCCAACTCCATATTATTCAAATTTGTGGGTACACGCAATAATTTATGGCGATATTCGGCCCTTCAAGGAATGTTCCCGGGTTACTTGAAACTTCGTAGCAACTAACTATTCACGCGGATCTCAGATGAACACACCCATATCTCCCTGGATTCCTTGGATCAAATACAATTGAAACTATAATCAAGATAATTTCTGAAGACTTAACTGAGAAAGGTCTCCACCCATGCACGTAGCCGAGTTAACCTTTCATGCCCGTAGTGCATCTTGTAGATTAACAGATAACAGATGATATATTTACGAGACTTGTTTTGCAGACCGTTCAGCTGTGTATCACTCATCTTAATCCCGAAGGTACTCATGCATCGTAGCAAGGTTTTTTTATCTACTTGACTTGCAGAATCTTCTTTCGTCTCTTTCGAGTCGGACCTTTGCTTTTAAAATCAACCGTAAAATGGTATATACGCTTTTCGGTTAGATTTAATAAATAAAAAACTAATTAGAATTTTTGGACACCAATGCGTGGGTGACGCCCCTAATTGTATTTGTGCACCGGTGGAACTGCTTGCTTGTGTGCGGTTGTCCTTTCCTAGGTATCTCTATGTATAGAAAAATAATACCGTTATAAAAGCCAAGTTGATGACTGAACGCCACGTGCATGGGTATGAGGTCACTTTAACCGCGAAATAGTTCTATTGTGGTACCGGATCTCAGTGTATAGATTGAGCGGAGACGTACTAAAACTGGTCACGATTGTGATCTCATCTCTTAGACACTCGCTCTAGTGTCGAATGATTAGTCGTTAGGGGTATTGTGTACTACTAGTGTAAATAGGAACTAAAGGCAGTACCAAACGATAGGTTTTTTTTGAGTTGTCCCAGTTATTGAGGAAGTCCTAGTAACGATCGTAAGTCTTATACATTGTCCTCACACACCTGGGGGTGGAATATGATTGTGTTTCTGGTGGCTTGGACATACATAAAGGTAATGAGACATACATAACTAAAACCCGCGAACAAACTAATATCTGTCACAAAACTCCCCAGCTGAAGATCAAACCAGAGACATTTCATTTGGCAAGCTCGTTAACTGCTCATTGAACTACAGGGCCGTTTGAACAATTAATTCATAAAACAAAAAACTAAGGTGACAAAGTTGTCCTTTAGGTAGTGAGTGTCATATTTAACTAGCGTCGGTTAAAACTTGTACATGTTTCATAAAAAATAATGCTACTCCACCTGTACGAATTGAGGTGTTGGAACATGTTTTATTAGAAATATGTGTAGAAATTGCATTATACAATTATATTTGCACATTTATACAAAAGTTCCTTGTGTACTTACAATAGTGCTTGGAAGTACACAAAAAATATGTAAAAGATAACTACGTACTCGTTACATAGATAGATACTGGAAACGGAACCTTCGCTCTTTAAGCTGACTCACTATTGTCGCTAATTATTATTGTTCGAAATTCAGTTAGTTACGCGAACAGTTCACGGCCGCCTGTTGCTGCAATCATAACTTTTTGTACCTTTTCACTATTAACTTACTCGGAGCGCGAGCGTGCTACGGACGTCAATTGGGTTTTAGGCGACAGACTTACTTTTGTCAGCGGGAGGAAAATTTTATTTGGTAGTTTTATTGGACTACAGGCCTTATTTATCTGTACATATAACCGTCGGTGCGTCTGTTGGTAACGGTGTAATTTATGACCGTAGTGCATAAGTGCAGATGTTGTTGGTTAAAAATGCTATATTGCACACCATAACAAAGTTATATTTATATACAGGTGTTATATAGAAAGCGTGGCATCGTCTCTGGCCGGCCGATGCGTCGGCACCGATATCCTTGCAGCTGTTGTCATTTACAAACGTGTGCCAGACCAGCTAGTGCAGTGTGCAGCGTGATTAGGAAATATTGCCACTTAGTGTCAATGAATATCTCGTTTTTATCAAAGGAAACACCTGGTTTAGGTGGCAGTTACCTATCTTCAGGTGGGTCGTGAAAAAATCAAAATCAGTTTGGTCTGTAATATCCACGTGTTTCCTATGTCACGTGTTCTGTTGGATGTGGCCAACCTAATCTAACCTTAACCCTGATTTAACAATGCGACCCATATTAATTCCTTGCATCGCGAAACTCACTCTGATGTTCTTTTCATAACAGGGCATAACGTGAGTTAGTTTAGGTGTGTGTTGTAATTCATTACCAAAGGACACCACCTCTTAATTTCAATTAGACCCGGAGGACTGCGAGGTATTGGATAGGTACTAATTAATTATTGTAAAATATGTAATTTAAATAAAATACTTGAAATCTTATTTCACAGATAGAAAGAGATGGGGTATCATAACGAAGTTGTCATAATAGCGTTAATTAGCGAATTACTAATAAAAATGTAAACTTATGTAAGTAAAAACAGGAAAAGTAAGCCAGAAACAATATTTACTCAATAAGATGTCTTTCGTAAGTCCGTGAGCATACATTACGTTTATTTTTATGATTGAGATACTATGTAGGTAATTAAGGAAATATATTTCACACGTGTGTGTAATGTGTATTTTTTAAAGTGTCATGAAAAAATTAATGTTAATGTTTTTTAATAATTTAATTTTAATAGGTAGGTAACTTAAATTTATTTACAAGTCGCCATTGCGATGTAGTAGTAGTTTACTCTGCTAGTATTTTTATTACTCTATTATTTTTAAAGTAGATAAATGATTTACCCATAACTTTCCATAGAATTAAGTTTAAATGGGTGAGAGTGGACATTATGTCAGGTCTGCATGTTATGGCTTTCAGGTCATTGCGTAGATTCCGTAATTTTTTGCCTACCGCTACAACTATAGTTCTGCTTACTCAGAGTCCTTTGCCTATACTTGAATATGCCGATATTTATTATTAGGATTTAACAGAGGAGTGACTAATATTTGGATTTTGAAAAAGGAACCGCTGCAACTGCCGCTCACTTCAATTCATATTGCAATAGTTCGGCCGTGAATACTCGCTCCTAACCTATTCGATGCGCTCAAACTGCAGAAACATCTAAGGTAAGGCTGATTTGGGAATTCCATCTAAATGGTTAATTAGTGTAAACTATATATGATTTATTACTAATGTAATATACTTATGTAATTCAATCCGCTCCTTATTACTTTATTATTATTATGTATGTGTTATGGATATTTATTATCACTATTACTTATTATCCGACATTATTTTATCTTTTCGTGTACCTCCTCTAGCCTGTTATTTCTATCCTTGTCTTCTACCAAAAGGTTGCATGAGATGTTTGAACATGTATCTTTGTAAACGGACTACCGATAAATGTTACACGTGAAATTATTAGCATTTTAGAATCACTTGACAAGTCCCTGCGAATAACAGCGAACCAAAGCTGCTGAACCGATTTTGACGCAGTTTTCATTGTTTGAAAGTGGGTAATGAACTTTAAAACAAATTATACAAGACATAATATATCAAATTTGGCATGTTAATATGTTATTTACTATTTCTAAAGTCTCTGCATCGTGGCCGCTATACTCTCATAAAATGGGAAGGCTGATCCGCTGAACTAAATTCTTGCAGAAACAATCATTGGAGAAATCTATTAATCTAACATCGAATTAAGTACAATAAGAACATTGTCAAATGTTAATGGCGTTATGAGTATAATGATAAGTACTTGGATAGTCATTCTCAAGATACTTTTTAACAACCTCGGCATGTGAGCACCACTTTGTTCCAAAGCTTCGATCCAAGCTCGCTTGCTTTATCTCTCGATCTATCTTAGCTAAAAATCGCTCGCCAAAGACCCAAATCGATATTTCTCTATACTTCTTAATTAGGTTTTATTAACGAGTCTATACACTATTGCAGTATTATCACTAAGGGAAGAAGCGGTGCCGATAAACATTCATAATATTCAACGTATTTTTAGCTTCCAATATCTATTGACAAATAACGAGGAGTGGAGCATTCGTTTACTTCTGTAATATCGTCTTTTAAAAGGCCATGGCTAAAGTTTCGTCATGTAAAAAGGTCCTCTTGAATTTATTATTATATGAAATTATTATTTGCAACGATTAGCAGATACTGACGCAACCATTTACAGCATTAACATGTACGTTAGAAACTCGTGAGAGGTGTGAGTGTTTCGATTTATTCAAGTCATCATTATACTCGAATTGGTCAAGTAAGTGTTCTCACGATGATTTCCTTCACGAAAGGGAGGGATAATAAATTATCAAAACGTACATAATTTGAAATAGGTAATTAAAGTTGCGTGCAGGATATAAACTCCGGAGTTCCCCTCAGGCTCACTCACGTTCGAAGCACATCGTTTATAGTGCTTACAGTGGAAGTAATTAAACTTAATACCTAAATAAAACGGCAGTGGGAAAGAATACCATCTTCGCGTGACACACACTCTGAGCCACAGTCGTAACATTCAGGCCCGTATGCGTACTCGAGCATGTTGTTTTGATTCACTGAAGTCCGCTTTGTATCCTCAACCGAGCACTCGACTGGAGTTCCCCATTCGCACGCCGGCTAAGATCAACTCGGCTTCACCAGATTTCTCTTGTAAACATGCAGGAGGTAAAAATTTTGTGACGTTCTGTGTGAACCGTAAGTGTCTTTAGGTTTTGAATTACATTATTTGAATACGTATTATTTCAGTTTATAAAATATACTTTTTGTTGATAATACAAATCATAAGCTGTAGTCAAATATATAGTATAGTACAATGTCATCTGTCCGATTCTATCCAGTTTAAGGTGAATTTAGATGTTGCGAAATTACCAAGGAACGCACCAACGATCATGCAGACCATCATGTCCACGTTAATCGCCGTCGCGTGGTCTCTTCATAATGTTTTCATATATTTCTTTATGTGCGTAGTACACAATTTACATTGTTATTAGCAATTATCATCCCCATCTATCTACACATCTGTATCATCAACATACTTCTGAAATGTATTTTTTTTTACTTTTGAACATTGCTTCACAGTACTTTTATATTGTAGCAAAAAAAAAAACATAAATATTTAACTAACAGGTGAGCGTCATCATCTGTTGTCGTTAAAGGTTAAAGTTTAACAATGGGTATCTCTTTATTTTTGAAATCATGTTTGTAATATAATGGAATTTTGAGTAGGCGTATTGTAAAATTATACACAACTTTTGCACTGTAATTATTTATTTAATTATCATCATTATCATTACAACCCACATTGTCACACTGCTGGGCTCGGGATCTCTGACAATGGGAAGGGTTAAGGCCTTAGTTTGTCACGCTGGACAATTGCGGGTTGGCTGACTTCACATACCTTTGAAAACATGATAGAGAACTCTCAGGTTTTCCTTCAACGAACCAAGTGATAATTAATTGGTAATACGCAGTGACAGCCTAAAGGTTTGAACGTACATCTCTCGCACGGAGGACGCGAGTTCGAATTCTGCTCGCGCCTCTTATTTTTCAAATTGTCAAATATGCCTTTTCATTAGATAACAAAGATGACGGGCCGCTGTAAGAGTTATCATCTTACATTGTGGTAATACACTACCGGTCAAACCACTAATAAAAGATTTTTGTTATTAGTAAATATTCTTAAAATATTGGTGATAAAAAGTAATCTGCACACCTGCATATTCTATTGTTTTTAAAGATTGCCTAAAAGCTAATTCTTTTGTATATAAGCCAAGGAAAGGGCCATAAACCAGCATTGTTTCCAAACTGCAATGTGAGCCGAAGAAGAGCTAGTCCGATAATCGATTGTAAAAATTTTATTACCTCATTACCGCAGCTGACACTTCGTTTTTTTTTACATCATCTTACAATGCGATTGTTCTATATTTTTAAAATATGTTTTTAAGTTTATTTTAACCCGATATTTTCATGGTTATCTACGAATATCCGCTTTTAGTCTGATTTTGTGATTCCTACAGTCAAGACGTCTCTAAAATGGGAAAAGTTTGCGAAATTAGTATCGAAACGCGATCTGCCATCGTTGTTCTCCATAATGAAGGCAAATCTGAACGTGAGATTGCATCTCAACTCAAGTTATCAAAGACTTGTGTTCATCGCACTATTGTGCGGTACAAACAAATTGGCAGTAATCAAGATCGTCCGCGCTCCGGGAGACCAAGAGCTGCGACTTCTAGTGAAGACAAATTTATTGTGGTAACCAGCAAGCGAAACAGACGCCTAACAACCCCAGAAATCCGCGTTGAAGTCAACAAATCTCGGGAAAAACCTGTGTCAGTGTCTACAGTGAAAAGACGATTGCGAGACGCCAAGTTGTATGGTCGCGTTGCTGTTCGAAAACCTCTTCTAAAACCGCAGAATAAGAAAAAACGGTTGCAATGGGCCCTAGCCCATCGAGACTGGACCGAAGAAGATTTCAAAAAAGTACTTTGGAGTGACGAATCTAAATTTGAAATATTTGGTTCAAAAAGAAGAATTTTCGTTCGACGTTCCGCCGAAGAAAAGATGATGCCACAGTGTGTAGTCCCGACTGTCAAGCATGGTGGCGGATCTGTTATGGTCTGGGGTTGTTTCTCAGGCTATGGGACTGGAAATCTGGTCCAAATTAAAGGAATTATGAAAAAGGAGGACTATAAAGTAATTTTGGAGAAAAATGCTATTCCCGCCGGACTAAAGTTAATCGGCAAAGGATTTATTTTCCAACAAGATAATGATCCAAAGCATAGTTCAAAATTATGTAGGGGCTATTTAGACGAGAAACAGTCAGAAAAAGTGTTGGAAAACATGACATGGCCACCCCAAAGTCCCGATCTTAACCCCATAGAGCTTTTGTGGGAAGAACTTGACCGAAACGTTCGGGAACAATGTCCTTCTTCACAGCAGGCCATGTGGAATGCCTTAGAAGACAGCTGGAAGAATATCTCGCAAGAGACAATAAATAAGTTAATTGCTCGCATGCCAAGATTGGTAAAACAAATAATAAAATGCAAAGGAGGATATTTTGATGAAAAGTCTGTGTAAACTCTCTTGTTTGTATTTTCTTTAGTAATTCAGTATTATCTTTTGTATTCGTAATTTTTTAATTTTAAATATTGTGTATAACATGAAAATAAAAACTGTATTTCATAATGATTTAAATATGTTGACTTTTATTTGTTTTCTTAATTGTTTTATAGTGGTCTCAAACTTTTGACCGGTAGTGTAGGTCGTTAGGAACCCTAAGGATTTTTAGCGAGCTCGTCACTATCCCGATCCTCGAGAGAGATTCATTCCGCGCTAAGAATTATTTACGGAGGGAGCAACGTGTTAGTTTGCGCGCTCCTCTCACGTTAGGACTCTTGATGTTTTCCTTAGTGCCAATGAATAACAAATGTAGTTATATATATACGGTTACATTTGAATGTTTGATGGATCGCGTGGTACCAGTTAAGTTTAGTGAAGATTGCGATGCTGGTCCCGGTGGGGTAGTGTTGATGCAATATTCGTAAAGATATATTTTTTGTTATCCATAAATATGTTATGTTAATCGTGATGTTTCAATTGACGCAACTTGGAACGATCTTTATGCGAATGTTTGTAATATTACACCTATAAACAAACGATCCTTCCATAAACGTTTTAAATAATGAATTTTATTTGTAGTTGGTCGATTAAACTAAAATGTTTTTAAACGAAATAAAAAAAAATGTAAAGTTCAAAACACTTCATGTTAATTGTCAGAGCTTGAGTTCATTATTGTTTAATTATAATATAACGTTGAACACAATATACTTACAATATACTTAACGTTGAACTTAATGGCACACAATATAATAAAATATTTGCTGATTCAGTCAAAGGTTTGATTGGAATTGAATCGAGAGGCCTCACTAGCCACTTCACTCTGGGGTTCCTAGATATTATTTATCGAAAATAAAAACCGGTTATATCCCAATAGCAGTCGCGTAGAATAACTATAAATATATCCATGGAATTTTCGATCCATCGTTTCGGAGCTAGATCGTCTCGGAATAGGTTACTTTAGCTTTCTGTGCATGAATGTGTGCAACCTTAATTTTTCGTCTTATACGAGTACATTCGCGAGGTAGTCGCGTGCAACAGACGGATGCTAGTTGGCTTCTAAGGGTTCTACTTTTACATGAAATATAGCCACCGCAGGATTTGACAACGCATCAATAAAATAATAAAAAAATAATTCATTATTAAAACCATGTGAAACTAAACCATTATTTTAAATTGATAAAGGGTTTGCTGACAACACTAAAATCGAAAATAAAGTTAAGAATGCACTCAAGTCAATCGGGTTGTGAGAAGGCTGCCAATCCGTATTTATATCTTTGTCAGCCTTTAACCCTCGCAAGCTGGATTTTGATGATGATATGTGTATGTTTGAATTTTGGTCTACAGAGTGGACCAATCTGTTTTGGAGTAATTGTAAGATTACACTTCAGGTCTCCTCGATGGTGAAGAGAGACGCGAGTCCTGCAGCAGCAGCAGTAGGTCGCTTGTTGGTTGAAATCTTCTTTGTATTCGTTTGTTATGACGTACTGCTAGCGCCGCAAAGGACGGCGTTTGTTAAAACGTGCAATGTTATGTTCCATATTTTTATATATCTTAGTATATACGAGAAGAAATGGGTAAGGAATCGATCGAAACAATTCTTTAAATACATCGACGTAAGTTGTTAATATAACACATGGAATTATCATTAAATTTTCAATCTTCCCTGGCAATCTATTACAATAGGTAGCCGGTAGTAGTTCAAAACATATTGTTCTGAAATAGGGAAGGGATGCTCGGTAATGGAATTACATATTCAAAATTCAAAATCATTTAATCATATAGGTATTCTGTAAATACACTTTTAAACGTCATTTTTGCTTCTACCATTGTTATATCTTGTCAACAGCCATAGTAATTATGAAGATTATAGCAGTATGGATTGATTAAGATAGTATTATGAAATTAGAGAGTATAGAGAGAGAAATAAAAGAACTTATACTTAAATAAGTGTTAGTTGTATGAACCTACTCACATTAATGATATCGTTATGTGCCTACGTTTTACGTACTCGAACATTACCAGGAAAATTGACGCGTCGTGCGTTCTGGACATTCCCCTGTCGGATCCTAGAATGTATCCTTAGTGTCTGAAATTGGCATGATATTTTCATTGCACAAACACTTTTATAGCCGGCTCGTGTCAATGGTAAATTCGTCGGTAAAGTACCAATGTCGTTACCAGTTTGGTCGGTAAAAAATAGGTACATGTCGTGAGTACCAGTGATAAATTAAAAATAGATTTGTGACATGTAATTGTTTTCGAACGAGACTTGAATCGAACAGTTAATGCTTTGTGACTGGTAATTACAAATTTTGAATGTTTTTATTTTAGATAAAAAAGTTAATGCTTGCCAACAATCCCACCCGATGGTAAGTGACGATGAAGTCATAAAATGTTGAGCGTATCTAAACTTATAAAAACCAATTCACAATTCTATTGAATACTCCCACATCATTATAGTAGGTAACACCGACGCGGGCAAGGTACTCCTAGCCTTTTTCAATTTCATACATCGATACACGCAACAGTTTTATCTACACGTGAATTTTTATGCTATTTTCATATATGTCATTCACGAACACATTTTCCTTAAAAGAGCGCTTCATGCTCTAGTCGGCGGTATCGGTACAGATAACATATTTTATTGGAAACTAAAACGTCCTCGTTTCTGTTTTTAAAAACGGTTAATGATTTAATGCTTAAAGTAGGTACTCGTGTAGATTCAAGACATTAACGAATTCACAATGTTCAATGTAACATACGATGTTCAAATTCAAAATCATTTAAACATACAGGTATTCTGTAAATACACTTATGAACGTAATTTTTTTTCTTGTCCCACTGTTTCGCTGAACGTCTATCTATGAGTTTATTCTATCTATGAGTTGCATTTTTTTAATATTGGAATAGTTGAAATCTCATTAAATTATCTGGTGATCGTGACCCGTGCAATCCACGAAGGTTATGTGTACGAAATCAGCTATGTGTAGCTTGAGATTATTATCAATGTATGTTTTGGTTCCAATTCCAATCGACAGTGAAATTAAAGACCCCGCAACGATCTATTAAAATTGCATTGAAATACGACTAGTGACCTAAATAAAGACACAAATTTCAAACAAACATACAACAATTTTTGATTAGTTATGTTTAAATAACACGTAAATATCCATGTATCCTCCATAATTTATGTATATTTTTAAGGCACACACGTAAGACATGCAGAAATTTATTGATAAGATAAAATTGTATGCTATTTATTCTGATGTGATTATTAGTCATTACTTATTGCAATTTTTTACCGATAATGTAACCTACAATGAAAGTATTAAGTGAAAACATAAAACTAATGTGTTATTTTATTTTGTATGCGTATGATGTGTTATTACCCAAATTGTTCACAAAATTAAACGTGATTATTGTAAAGCGTGTCAGTTACGGAGAGCCAGTTAAAAGCTGATCCATCGCATCCTTGGTGGGTGAGGATATCCTTACTATTCGAATTGGAAAAGCGGTTAAAAAAATTATGTAATAGTATGGATGTAATAATAATGTATAACATAATGTCTATGATATTACGAGCAAAAATGTAATTAACGCGATAAGCTACATACTGTGTCAGCTTCACTGTTTTTTCGTATCAATGAATTAAAAATAATCTGTTCAGTATTATTACGTGTTAGGATACGCAGGTTCGTGAAATGTCAAAATAGTTTCGCAGAGAACTTATTTCACTTCCACAGATGCAGTCGCAGATTGCAGGTTGATTTCGCTTCGTAGGGAGAGAATTCGTAGTGCTCGTATTCTTGAACCGAATGCCCGGTGGTCGACCCTGCCCGCTATTAGTATATCGATTTCCGAGCCTTCCAGACTTTTTTACGCTTTTCACGTAAAGTCATTAATAATACCCGGAAATCGCTAGAACAATAGCGGGTCAGGTAAAGACTTTTGCCTAAGGTATAAGGGCGAGAGTCGCCTGAAGTTCTTGAGGTAGATGTTATTACTACTTGGGTTTTGTATGGCCTCTATCGTTTTCGGCCGACCCTTTGAGAGCCTTCGTAATAATATTTACACCTACCCATAAATAATGAACTGTTTATACTTTTCAGTGTGACATTGAAGTCTCAAAATGTATAATAGTTTTATTCCGTAAAACCCGTGGCTAATGTTTATTTGATAACACTGATTGTCGCGATGGTAATATGCAAGATCGCCGCGGCGAACGGTCCCAAGGTTGTTTCCTGTGATTGCGTCTGTGCGTCTCTGGTCTGTGTTACATAAAGTAATGATACGGTCCTGCTTTACTCAGATAACTGATGGAAGGGATAATACTCAGATGTGGATGGTTTTTTCCGATTTAACCCGATTTTTAGCCATGCTACCTAGTCAACTTACGCAAACTTGTATAAATTATACACCTTAGCTATCCTCGTGAATCACTACGTATATGTGTATCGAGTCACAAGATCTTCAAGAAAATATTATCGTTTAAATCCATATACATCAACTTGATTTGAAATCGAACCCCACTGTACACGGTTCAACTTTTTTTTATTATTATTATAATTTACATACAAGCATTAAGATTACAATATTATTAGATAGGGTGTAAATATAAATTCCTTAGAGTTTTACTGTGCACCCTGCGCCGTCAACTATGCTTTGTTACATTATATAATACAATTTTTAAAACACTTATACTAACGAAAAGTATACATTTCATAACACAACATAACTTACGTACAAAATGAGGGTAAATTTGTAAATTTACAAAAGTTAAGCAGAAGAAAATAAATCGATGATCGTTTTGCAGCTTATTAGTTTATATATATATCATGATTTTTTGTATGTATTTTTTTTATTATTATGAATTATGTGTATTTCTGTATTGTTAATTGTAGATAATATTGTTTTAGTTTGCATATTATGTTTGAAACTGAACTAAATGTTGCATTTTGTGTTGATGACTGAACCTCGAAGTTAATTAAATTAAAAAAATCCTATTTCAACATCGAATCAAGTAAACAACAGGTGCGACGTCAACCGGGAACAAATATCTTTGAAATTATCTTTTAAACAACGTTCGGGTTTTTTGATTGTCTTACCTTCAATAATGTCAATTGGTATATGTATAGGTAAATTTTGCGTCAGATCGTAATAATATCTCATCAATAGTTTTTTTGAAACTTGCGGGAGTAATATTTGTAAACGTAATGTTGTTCCTCCGCCAGTGTCGGTATGATCATGTGATTTCAGTGTAGTAATAACGCACTTGATCGGTAACAATTTTTTCCTTTTTATTTTTAGTCCCAAGAGCTACCTCACAAACACAATTATTTATTATCATCTGTACAAAAAAAATCTGTTTTTCGAGAACAAATCTATTTTTCTGGTTAAAAAGTATCCTAAACGATAACCCATAGTATAACATAGAAATATGCCAGGAATCATCTTAGCCTATTAGGTGGTATTTTTTGTGATATCGAAACATACAATAATTAAAAAAAAAATTAAAACCGGGTTGGACCTGATTTTGGAAAGTTGCTTATTGAATGAAACGTGTTAAGTTTTGCAGTTATGGATTTATTTTGGATATGTTTTGCAGAGTATGGACAGTAGTAATATGGTCAGAGAATAAAGGCGTTGCAAAAAATCATAGATAGAACCGTAGGTTTTTTTTGAAGAGCTGTTTTTAATGTTCGCGGACAGTTAGTTAAGTATTATAAAGTAACCATGCCGCCTTCTGTACTTTGTAACCAGAAGCGTGTAAAAAAGTGTTTACTGTGCAGTTTTTTCCTTGACAATGGATCTGTTTTCAACTATTTAATTTTTATGTATCTGAACACCTCGTTGGCTCAGCACAGCGACGTGGTGTCACTACATTACCACTATTCGAGTCGCAAATACGAATTGAAAGCAGGCTTCGTTGTCCCGCTCGCCGCAGTTAGCTAGCTATTTTTGGATGTGTCGTATTGTAACTTATCGCAACCGTCGTAGCTACAGTCGAACGTTCTTAATAGACTGCCTTTAACTTACAGGGACATATTGATCTTGTTGTACTTTACCAGTGTTGACTTTTTTAACTTATAGCAACTGTGTGATGTATGTACCTCCCGAAACGTTAATAATCAATCTACCCTCGGCTAACGTAACAACGCAGCTACACATTATGAAGATATTTTATATAAAAACCGAAGATGTCATCGATGCGAGATAAATATAACGTCATATTAGAGACAGAATCAGCTGCGTAACAGTCCGCGCCGCATTCTGTCAACGCGTCGACCATCATCATCATAATATAATCATCCGTCTTCAATACCGCAGTCGTCCCTTCACTGGTCGAACGGGAGATGTCTTCCACGCCGTGTCGCCGCCCGTTGACGGCTCCGAGCCTTATTTAATAGTTATGGACTAAATCCAAATACCTATATTACTTGTCGGTCGATATCCGCTCAGTAGAACATAGAATTAACGTATTCGTCAGTTTAAACAGAAAATGTAAGTTTAATGTGTTGATGATGAGGTTTGTTATTCTGTAAAAGCAGCATCTGGAAAAAGAAGAACTTAAGAGCGGGCTCAACGGCGCATCTTAGAAGACGCCTACGTCGTCGAGCGGTGTACTGAAAGATGGTTTTTATAATAATAATAATGTAAGAATGTAAGAATATATATATATATATATATATATATTTTGAATATCTATTTTAAGTTTTATTTTTGCAGATTGTATTACTACGAGTACCTCACGGCATAATAAGACATCGACCACCCCACGTTCTAGTTATAGCAATAATTCATAGATTTGTGTGGGAAAGTATCGACTGTCGAGGGCCAGGTTTCCTAATTCGGGAAATAGTAGTGCTGCCACTGTGAACTGGGTTAGCCCATTACTAATCACTATACATACATTAAGCAAAAAAATGTATTCCCCGGCCGTGCGGTGCACAGGGTTGTGTGCTTAGCGCGTTATATTTGTAGCTTTGTGGCTCGCTAGAGACGGTACTCGTGGGCCGATTATATTAATTATTCTTACGTCAATCGATTTTAATCTCGTGAGTGACTCTCAATTTTGTGACAGGCATATTGGTGATGAAAAGTCGATAAGGCTGTTTGTTGCCTTACCATGTGACATATAGTAAAGACGAAATATTGAAATGTCTTAAGCAATTTTTTTTTAATAAGTATAATATCTTTAGGTTATCATTACCGATTAATAATTATAATTAAATAACAATGTCGTTTTATACTTTTTATATATTCGTTTTATTGATTTTAAAAATTAAAGTTCTAAAATTAAAATAATATTCAAGAACCTACTGGCTTTGAAAGTTGATTATGGAGGACATTTTCCAATATCATCTCCAGCAGAGGTTTTTATTACTGCCTACATACCTAGTCGTTTGACTTTCTTATAATAACTAATAAGTTAATTTAAACCTTTGTTGGGCTTTAAATATCGAAGGAGAGGCAACGGTACATAGTACAGTTAATTTGGAGTACCTAAACGAATTTGTGGCTATAAATTCTTTATCATAACTGATTCACAGTCCAAAAAACACGTTCTATGTAAAACCGTTCACAACATTGAATATCTGATTTTGTGTGACTCTTACTCAATAATACATGACGATAATGACATGTGGGTGCACATTCGTTTATATTACGACGACTTATTAGCAATACAAGTCGACTGTCATTGCGAAAATTCACACACCACAATACTTCAAAGCAGTAATTCATGAAGACGGATCTAGAATATTGTACGAGCTCGGTGTGTGTAAACAGGAAAATAAAGGATCGCAAGATCGGCGTCAACGATTTCGGGCCGATGTAACTCCGTTCAGACTCCAACGGATATACATAGATCTTTAAAAATAACATGCACAGCCCTAGGAAATCCGCGCAGAGTAACGAGTACTCGGTAGAGCAACGCCGTACGCTCTGGTACATGTATTGGGGCGGCCTAGAAGTGTCGTAAGAGCTTGGGTGTCGTAAGAGGCGACAGAAGCCAGCCTGCTTGGTGGTAGGGCTTCATGTAAGGATTATATTATCAGTATTATTATTAAGTCATTAATATTATTACCGGTATTATTATCTTTCCGTGAAGCCTGCCTGGCTAATTACCACCCTCCTGCTTGAGTCAGCCATTACTTTCCTTATTACCTTCTTCTCGTTTCCTGGCCGACAACGTTCAGTGATACCTTTGGTCTTGCTGACGTCCATGAGCGACGGTGACCACTTACCATCAGGTGGTTCGTCTGCTCGTTTGTCGACTAATAACACAAAAAAAGTTCGTGTGTGAATGCTGAGTTGACACTAGTATCTTTACTGAATTGGCTTCGATAATTCCGCAACCGCATCCTCACATTCAACTCGTATTGGCGACACAACGCTAATGTCGGGACACCTTAGACCAGCGTTTCTCAAATGGTGGGTCGTGAGGGCGATTGCGTGCGATCTGAAGTACATCTGAAAAGTATATAATAAGTTCATATTTGTTGCTTGACTATAACTATATTGTTGAAGTTAAGATTGAAATATTATTTTATAATTTTTAATTAGAATTCCAGATGTTGCATCATCAATTAAATAAGAAAAAAAAAACAGACGTAAAGACGATGGGTGTCCGACAAAACCGAAGATTCATACATTTTTGAATGAAAGAAATGCCACATTTTAAAACCGCTTTATTACCGAACAGCTCACAGTCATAGAACATTGATCTCAAACTTAAGTTTGTATCATTATTAAGTTCGCTTGCTTTGTTACGACTATCCTTTTTAACCACTTTAAATTGCGGCGGAATTTTAATTCTTTCAAAATCAAAATCATATTTGAGCTCTGGATTTATTATGAGCATAATATTACCGAGATATAGTTATAAAAGTTTGGGAAACCTTGATCTAGACTACAGCTTGAATAGGGATAGGCATCTTGGATTCGATTATCAGACAATATGTTGCCGGCTGCCGGCTGCGATCAAACAAATTGTCAGGTGTTCCTATACGGTCCGTGTCGCCATAGCGATGTATTGCTTAGTTCGATAACTTCGTGTGAATGAAACTATTATGGTTGATTGTGTCTATTTGTACGCTGTAAAAGATGAATATTCTTGTATTGGAAATCCGCATTCCACTTGCATTGTATTGTATTGCATTGTATTGTATTGTATTGCTCTACTTGAAAGTGTGACTTTATCCTATGACAACTCAAAATTGTATCATAATTCTTAGTATATCTTCTATTACATCTACATCAGTGGTAATCAATCTTTTTTTCATAGGGGCTCCAAGTACGTGTTAGTCGTGGTGTCGTGGGTTGCAAAATGAGTAGACAGAAATATGGAAGCCAAGGAAAGGGAATTTCTGCGGTCTCGCTCGCTCGATACAGAATTAATAACGCCCGATGCAAAACATTGTTAATCCAAATTGATTTGTCGTATGTATGAAAATAATAAAATGACGTATTGCTCGGACAGAATCAAACTTCTGCAGTAAATTAAAAATTAACCGAATAAATCTCCGTTTATTACAGAAAATTACCGTATCAATACAGGCACCGCAGACCGCGGCGCGGTAGTGTTATGTAGAACCAATTTACTCAATGCACTTTAAATTTTTTATAGGCGCGAAATTCAAAATGGTTTAAAATAAAGTAACACCGGATGGGCCAACCACACTAGCCCGGCGGGCCGCAGGTTGAGTACGGCTGTTATAGATCGTAGTCAAGCAACTGGAAGGTACTCGCGAGTTGGAAGGGTTGCGGCCAGGAGTGAAATCATCAGCGATTCGGGGCGTTTCAGGGTGCGTTGTCTTCGATTTCGGTTGTTATTATTTGAGGCCATCGGGCGGCAAAAAAACTACCGACACAGATTGGTCAGTAATCACTTCGCTAATCTGTGATAAAGCGGCCGGGTGAGGTGCTCTTCGCCTCCCTTATTAAAGTTATGAAGTGCCATAAAAAATATACCTTATTCATAATTACAATTAAATTTGAAGACCACGATTGTTTTAAAAGATGTGCCGAGAAGTTCGTTTCGTCGTTCGTTCTTTTCAATGTTAAAGCACCTTTTCGAAACGGTACTAGAATCAAAAAATGACGTGCATAAATGTATTTACAGAATACCTAAATGATTAAATGAATTTCAATTTGCCCCAAAGTTACGCCTGCTGCACCCACTTACATCATTCGGATGTCCGTAGTATTATAGTCGCCACGAAACGTTTATTTACCAGCGTGACTTATTAACGCGTCTTACAAATGACGCAGTCGCGCAACGTCGCGGCCGTCGAGTGCCGAGGTGTGTACGTACTACGTGTGTGTGTTCGCCGTCATGTTTTATCGAGGAAGGCGTTTATTGTATATATCTCCCCGATTCGACCAACGATCAACAGACAGCTCCATTCGTTGCTTAACCGCGCTCAATCCGGCCGTTGAATCTGTCGACATCGTATACCAGTAGCTTTTTTTTTAATCATGAATAAAAGTAACCGCGCAGTAACCGTTGCACTGTTCGGGTCTGCTCACGGAACGAGAGCGGTAAATTCCATAGACCATAAAAGTTAGGTGGCCAATTACGGATTGACTGAGTTCAAACGCCTTTGAAAAAATAATGGAGTGTGACTGTCGGTATACGAAACGTACAGACCTTACATTAGAAACAAGAAGATGAAGTAGACTGCTTTATCAAAGGCGCATCACGAGGCGACAAATGTCCTTTAAAAAAAATTATAGTTAAAAATGTAATATAATTGAGGTAAGCAGATTTTCTCGCGAGCTTTTTTTCCTGAAACTTGTCATAATTAATTTATAATATTTAGTATAATTAACAAATTACGTGCATATAAGTATAAATGATTAAATTATTTTGAATTTGAATATACATTTTTAAATTTTGGATAATTAAAAACGCTTACAAGATTTTACACCGACTTTCTCGTGCAGAAAACTGATGCTAAGGTCACTATGTAATCATTAGCATAAAAACTCCTATACACCATAAACAATATTGAATCAAAAGAATTGTTGTGTACAATGTAGAAATTTAGGAACACGAGAAAATAAACTCAGCATTTTACGTAAAAAATGTTAATTATGGTATTTATTATGTTCCGGTAATAACCTCAATATCAGCGAGTAAATTAACGATGTGTTACTGTAAAGAATTTTCTTTTTTTTATGTTAATAGCCGCCAAACGAGCAGACGAGCGATCTGATGGTAAGTGGTCACCGTCGCCCATGGACATCAGCAAGACAAAGGTATCACCGATGCGTTGTCGATCAGGAAATTAGAAGAAGGCTAGAAAGAAGGTATTGGCTCTCAAGCCCCCAGCCGGAACACGACGAGTCGTTTGGCGGCTGACTCAAACAGGAGGGTGGTAGGTAGCCAGGCAGGCTTCACGGAAAGATAATAATACCAGTAATAATATTAATGACTTAATAATAATACTGATAATATAATCCTTACGCGAAGCCCTACCACCAAGCAGGCTGGCTTCTGTCGCCTCTTACGACGCCCTGTTCTGCCAGCATGGGGGTAGTGTTCTAAGCCGGCCCAATACGGCTAAATTTCCTGTTCATTGGCCACTGAAGCTCGAGAATTCGAGAAAAGTCGATCGGTATACTGTAAACACGTCGTGTCTTATTTACATTTATACCTAAGTATAATAAAACTACAGAGTTATTTACTGAGCTTATTATTTATATACTTGATGAATATAATTTATTACGATAATTATTTTATCGTTGTTGGAATAAATACTATTATGTTTTTATTTTTCCTCATTTTATTGTAGTTATTTTCTCACTACTGTTAATAAAGGAAAATCGCCCAATTTATTAATTATAACATAAAAATATATTTACTGCTGCATGATTTACGTGTATATGTTTCATGAACATTATATGTACGTATTTACAGATTCTTAGACAGACTCTCGGAAACAATAACTCCAGCGCGACTTGCAGAAAACTATCGCAATGTCTCTCGATCTTGTAGAACATCCATCTTCATTCCAGCAGTCGATCGTTCGCTACCAACTCTCCACAACCGAATTCTCGTTCCACCTAGCATTGCCTTTAGGACTCCTCCTCACCGCGGTTGTGTACTAGTCTAGAAAATAAACTGTATATGTATATCGTAGTACAACTACATATATATTGCTATGTATATAGTAAGTAGTGTAAAAATCTTCATATAATTAAATGAAACCTTACACAGGTGTACGTATAAATAAATGGCAACGCTCATGAAATTTTGCCACCAACGGTCATCCATCTGTTAGCGTTAAAGATTTTTACATTGCTTTTTGTTACAATATTTTGGACTAATCGTCACTTTCGGCGATTAAATAATTAATTACATATATTTAATAGTGAATCATTTATTTAACATTAAATTGTATAACGAAGAATTAATTGTAATACCAATATTTAATTTATGATTTACTATAATTGTTTAGTACCAGAGGCTGTCTCATTTCTGACGCCATCTCTTTTTGTGCTTCCGGCGAAAACCAGGTGTAAGATTGCGAACACGAATCTCGACAGTCTCGGCTTAGCATTGGCATAGTGAACATCCCGGAGGCAGGAAACGGTGGTTGTGTAAAATAACTTCTCAAGCGATACAAAAAAAAAAAATACAGTTATTAAAAAAAAAAATTCTTGATTTTGGCTATTTCTAAAATCATCAGCTGCGGATAGCTCCCGAAGTTTGTGCTTGCTATGCGCGATTTACTTCTTGTTATGCCTTCTACATCATGCAGTGTACGTATATGAGTCACGTTGTCGACTGACTTATCACTTAATGCAAGATAGCTATTAATTACGGAATCATTTCGTTTGTGGACCTGTATTTGTATGTATAAACATTTAGTAGATATATCTATTTATTTTATCCATCGCGGCTCAGCGAGAGCGCGAGACGATAGCAAAGTTCAGATTAGAATTAAATGAATGTGCCACGGGACTACATTCTTGACATGGCGTAATCTTTATAATATAAACTGATGACCGTTTTAACTACATCTGCATAAACACGAGCCTTTCACAGATTCGTAAACATTGACCGCATTCGAATGAATTTTTACTCGCTTTTTTAGGTTTTTTACGTGCCTGTTGCTTTTGAGAATGTCGTATGGTAATCACACTGACAGAGATATTGATTTATACAATGTAGCGATCCACAGGATCGACTGTACTCTACCAATTGACGGCATTACTATGTGCGTATTTGATGCAACCATCGTGAAGAACCTTCGAAGATTAGAGTAGAGTATAACCAAATTAGTATAACCAATATTAAAAAGTAGAGTATAACCAATATTACCAAGTCTAAAGAACTGACGAGGTAATGACCAACAATGCCCCCCTTTGGACGTTCCCAAGTTTTGTATCACCCAGTTTAAATCAGTCAGTACTCCGTGCGTCGTTACGCACGGTTTTTTCTACTTGCCTGGTCAGCTGCTACCCTCCTACAGTCGACTGGGAAGTGTTTTTTTTACGTTTTTGCGAGTCCTCTGCTTCCATCTTGGCCAGCATCGTCACTTTGTTGTGACAACTGTATATGGGCGACGGTGATAATTTCTCTTGGTTGTGTCGGATATTCACATTAAAAATATCTCCCAGGAGGCAAACTTTCGTCTACTTATTTACATATCTTGCTTTACTTATTTATCGCTGACCCAACTGTAATATTTATTCTCAGCTCATAAGTTAATTATGTGTTTAAATATAGAGCCGATGTTTAATTAATAATAATAATAATAAATAAACAAACGTTTACACACTCACACCCACGCACTAGGATTCCCTGTGTTGCGGGCGGCATGGACATACACAAATATGACATTACAAACACACATGACCCGATAACAAACATTTATCTGTCACATAAATGTCTATACCCCGGCCGGGAATCTAACCCGGTACCCCTCGCTCGGCAAGCAGGGTCACTACCAACTGGGCTATGGGGTGGTCCTTTGATTGAATTGAACCTGGACAGACAAATTAACAGCAACAGTTATTTTAATTGAATTGTTTAATTGTTTCAGTACTGGAGCAGGGTGACGCGCGACCGGTGCGGCTCAGCAGCGCGGAGACGACGCAGCCGCGGCACCACGCCGCCGTTCAGTTTATCGCTGAGGATGAGGAGGTAATCTGTTTGTATATCTTGTATATCTTTTACCATCAAGGTAAAATGGACTTTGCTGTAAAGTAAACCCAGGCGTACAGTCGTTCAGTTGTTGCCGTTAGTTGCGTGTGACCCGTGTAAAACCAAACCTAATTTTGTTCGTCTGTTCGTTTGAGTTCTATTGACACAACCTCGGGCGGAGGTCGCCGTAAGACGTTCAAATTCATGTCAGGCAACTTTCGAAGGAGAGCCCGTGCGGGGCGTGACTGTAGTCTTCAATGCCGACTGAACGGTAGAAGAAGCTTCTTAGAGTCTTGTGTTCCCGCCTTCTTACAATGTGGGAGTCTTCAAGAGGAGAGTGAATAGGCTCTTGTAAGTTAGTGCGTTCAACATCTTATACTTCATCACCACTTACCATCAGGTGGGATTGTTGTCAAACATTAACTTATTCTATGTAAAAAAAAGATGCAAGGAAAGGTAAATCGATATGCATATTTATTGGAAAACAAATATTTTTTCGCGAGTTGCTTGTGCTTTTTTCGTGTGGCTATGCGATTCGCATTATCGTGAGTGCATAGATCCTTGGGAAAAAAAAAATACCATAGAAAAAGGCAAATCACGCCTTGTCATTTCGAAAGTGTTGTCGTAAGTAATTAAATACGCTTTGACACGGAACATCGTCAAATTACAATACCTTTTGACAGGGCTCCGAGTGAAACAAAGCTTTGATAAATTGAACCTTGCTTCCAACGAAGATTTATTATTTAGAAATTTTAATGCTTGTTAAAGGTCAAGATGTTCAGATAACAATAAACACGGCAAGGTTTGGCTTTTCTGAGAGTTTCAGATAACGGAATGAAATAAAATATTTATTTAATTAAAACGTCACATACACACGTCCACCCTCGACCTCTTTGAGTTGCGGGTGCCATGAACGTACACAAATATGATATCACAAACACCCATGAACTCGGAACAAACATTTATCTGTCACATAAGTGGCTGCCCCGGCCAGAAATCGAACCGGCGACCCCTCCCTCGGCAGGCAGGGTCGTTACCAACTAAGCTAGTGGTTCGTCAAATTTATATATTGTTGAGGTCCTTAAAGGAATCCTACTTTGCGTTCAAACCGCAATAGAGGAAAAACAATAATCGAAGTCGCTTGACCTTCTTTTACGGCTAACGTATGACTGTGAGCGTGTCGAGTACCAAATGCCTATTACCAAATGGGTTTAAAATATTACCATTGCTTTAACCACGAACATTACCTACCCACGATCGAGTCACAAGAGGAAAAAAACCTTTTTAATCCATAACTGTTTTACAACGATAACATTTGTGTCGTGACTCCGACGGTTGGTCGGTTGGGTTTTGCGGCCGCGACAAAAAAGACTTGTTCGTGCAATCAAAGAACGCTTCGGAATTCTCGTGCTTTTGTAATCTTGCCAAATATCTCCGTCAGGTTAACACGAGTTTATTTATTTGACGACTCTGTGATCTACTTTAAATATACTATTAAGATAGCGTTAAACTTTATTTCGTCGTAACGCTTGATTCGACTTTCAGTTTCCAATAACTATTTGTCACTATATCAGTATATGACAAAATAAAAAAATCATAATCTGTTCAAAATTGAAAAAAAAAACACCTTTTATTTCACAACCATCGTGATTTGAGGTTTTTTTTTTAATTCAATAGTCGAGGCGATAACAAGAGTCGAGGCGAGACCACCCGATGGTAAGTGGTAAGTAACACTGAATCTGAAGACATTACGGATGTGTTACTGGCCAAGATATACTTAAGAATTAAGTAAGTCGGAAACTTGCTTGTCGAAAGTGAATCGCGCCGGGTACATTGTCAACATATTCTACCCGCAATGTCTATTAATTGGAAAGTGAAACACGGCAAGCATAGTTTAGTATAACAATCGTAAGTACGGACACCCGATACATCAATTGGCGCGGGTATATCTCAATTCGTATGTCCAGTACTAGTCTTCACATAAAAATACAGTCGATTTACTCGTGTCGTTTGGTGCGTATAGTGAACAATTAGTCGGTAACAAGTTAAGATTTTGGTTTCCTAGAATAGGTCCGCTAAACTAAATTCGTCAGTAATGCGTTTGAGCTTATACTCAATAGATATCATTGTTTGACGAACATCAATATTAAGGGCCTGACAAGTCATTGAGTTAGTTTATTTTCGCATTCACTACAGCAGTGTAACATTCACTACCAATTTAAAATTTGAATAACTTTTTAGACGCTTCCCTCTTGAGTATTTTTTATTGCTTCCCTTAAACACGCATAGTTTTCCGGTTGTGCTCATTTATTTGCCAACATTTCTAAGTTATACGAGGTATTATAACACTGTAAAGTTTCCGACCGGATCAACAAGTTGACTTTTGCGTTATTGAGGACGCATGCAAAATGGCCGATTTCGAAACAGATCGCTTCCTTTTGCTGTTAAGTAATAACAAAAGCAGTCACATACGAAATTTATATATTACTAGGGAACTGCCCTCGCTTCGCTTCGGAAAAACTACGCCTTACGCTAAGAAACAGTGCCTACTTTATTTTAAATTAATTTTTAACTTTTTTTATTTATGAACAGATTGCTATGAAACAACAACAACAACAACGGGTTCTTCCTGCACCACTGCTCTTTCAGCTTGTGTGGTGGGGATATTCGGGTCTCAAGGGTCATCCTTTTTACCCGGGCTTGAACTCGGGAGAACAAGAGTCTCCCGGTGGAGGGGGGGGTCCCCGCTGTTTAGCGGGGGGATCCAGTCCGTAAGGCCAGCCAGGTCGCAGCCGTACTTCCCCTGATGGTCGGGGAGCTAGTCCGGCTCTATGAGCTCCCGCGGAAGCGGGTAGCCGTCCGGGGGCCGAGCGTGCAGGGGCGCGATCCCTCTCAGACTAATATGCGGCCCGTTATCGGCTCGGTCGAACATCGACTTTGCCAAGCGGGCCGCACACTCATCCAACGTCACCACCTTGAGGTCCCGCGCCAGCACGTCGTTCCGGACGTACCGACCCGCCCCCGCGATCGCCCTCAGAGCCAGATTTTGCTGCGCCTGCAGACGCTTGCGCTGCCACCTAGATGCCAGCGCGTACCATGCTGGCGCCGCATACATCAACCGTGACCGAACGTAGGTGTAGTACAACATTCGTTTTGTCCTAAGTGGAAGCCTGGATGACAGCACCGGTCGGAGCATAGCACGAGCGGCACGCGCCTGTTTTAAGGCGTGGCTACAATGCTGCGCCATCCGCATCGTGCTATCGATGATGCATCCTAGGTATTTAACGGTTGGCTGCCACACCGCCTCCCGGCCACGGAGGTGAAGCGGCGCCATCAGCTTACGCGACTTGGTGAACAAAACGGGGACCGTCTTACCAACATTGACGGCTATCCTCCATTTGTCCAACCAAGTAGGCAGAAGGTCCAGCAAGCGCTGCATACGAGATACCGCTAGCTCAGCCTTACGGGACGAAAGGAAATACGCGCTGTCGTCCGCGAACAACGCCAGCACCGCATCGCGCTTCCACTCTTGGAGGTTACCCTGTTGGGATGTCATTGGTATAAAACGCGTACAGCGCCGGCGACAAGCAGCTCCCCTGTGGCACTCCCGCACATATGGGGCGAGGGTCTGAGGTCGCGTTCTCAACCGATACTACGAACGACCGCCCATCTAGAAGTGACGCTAGCAGCTTAACCAGCATAGCTGGCACGGATGAGTCCAACAACTTGTAGATGAGCCCAGCATGCCACACGCGGTCGAAAGCCTTCTCGACATCTAGGAAGACTCCGACCGTGTGCCGCCCATAGTTGAGCTCATTACAAATATGGTGGATCACCCGCGTCAGCTGAAGCGTAGTCGAGCGGCCGGCCCGAAACCCATACTGCTCGTCCCTTATATCAAGTGACGGCAGTATGTGCCTCAACACCAGACGCTCGAACTGCTTCGCCAGTGTCGGCAGCAGCGTGATGGGACGGTAGCTAGCCGGGTAACGGCGGTCTTTACCCGGCTTCGGGAGAACTACGACCTTCCCTAACTTCCAGATGTTGGGGAAGTAGCCCGTGCGGAGAATACCATTATAGAGCCGAGTCAGCGCGACCACGGCTCTCTTGGGCAGCATACTTATCGCCAGATTTGTGACCCCATCTAAGCCTGGGGCCTTGCGCTTTGGTAGTCGCAAGGCCTCCTTCCGAGTCTCTGAGGGGGCGATAAATCGCACTCCCTCGAGCGTCGGTGTCGGGCCTTCGATGAAGTCCTGTACGCGTTTCCCGACATGCTCGTGATGCACCGGGCGGCAGGCGCGGCGGGGTGGGGTGTGAAAACCCCCTCCAAGTACTCTCCAAGAACCTCCGCTCTGTCCTGCGCAGAGTATACCCGTTCATCCGCCCGGTTAACGAGCGGGCAAACGGGCACCTTGGCTCGGGGGAAAGCTGCCTGGCGAGATGGTCGAGTGAAGTGGCCGACTCGCCAGCTTGGTCGACACGAGTCTCCCAGCTGGCCCCTCGGTACTCCCTCATCTCGCCAGTCAACCTTTCGGCCAGCGCATTTAGGTCACGCTTGACCCTGGGACAGCGCGTTTGCGCCCAATGTTTGCGCAGACACCTTTTTCGTTGTATCATGCTCCGCAGGCGGACCGGAAGCGTCTCCAAGCGACGGGACTCTACCCGGCTCTGGGTGGTGGCCGCCTCATGTGCAACTTGCACAGCGGTGGTAAACACCTGTGCGGCGGCCTCCACCCCCTCGGGCGTGTTGAGCGGCAGATGGTATTTGACCGCTCCCAGTTGTCGCTGAAAACACTCCCAATCCGTCCTGCGGCGCACGCGCGGTACTGAAACGCATTCTGCCCCAAGGCCAAGAGTGACCAATATGGGGAGATGCTGTGTGTCCAGGTCATACAGCACCTCCACATGGACCGGACACGGCAGGTCCCTGTGAAGCACTATGTCCAGGACATCCGCATAGCTCGAGTCCGACGTGGGGACGTGGGTGGGGGAATCTGGCCCGATTACCTCGTACCTGAACCCCTCAGCGTCGGCATAGAGCTTACGACCCGCAGCGTTGACGATCCTGGACCCCCAAGCCGTGTGCTTGGCGTTGAGATCGCCAGCGATGAGGGCGGGTCCGTCCCGTAGGACAGTGTGGATGTCCTCCGGGCTGAAAAGATGACCCGGCGGTCGACAATTTTACGTCCACGCCGGCGACGCGCACTTCCACCCCAATGGAGCGAGTGTACACGAACGCCGGTGGGGGCAATGACACGTGCACCACGTCGTGACGCATCAGAACGGCCGTGCCCCTGAAGGCAGAACCTGCCGGTGATAGTTCGTCACGACAGTATGCATGGTAATTGGGGAGGCGGAACTTCTGGCCTGGTCGCAGTTTCGTCTCGCCAAGGAGCACGACATGAATGTTCTGCCCCGAGACGAGAGTGCGCAACTCACCGGTCTTTTTGGTTACACCTCCCGGGTTCCAGTACAGCACTCTAAGTTGTGCTGTCATACTGGAATCCGAAAAGATCCGCGACAGCCCTCCTGATTGTCCCCACAAGCTCGGGGTACACCGCTAGGGACTCGCTGATGGTCGCTAAAGCGTCCACCAGCTTGTCCGCGGGCGTATCGATCCCCAGGGCCTGCAGGGGTCGAAGAGCGCGCGAAGACTCGGTGATTGGGGCGGGTGTTATGCCCCCCAGTTCCATGGGTTCCTGCCCCCCACGTCCGCCTATCGCCGCCTCAACAGCTGCCGGGGCGGGGATGGGGCGCGGGGTGGATTTGGTAAAGGGTTTCGGGGCCACTGCGGGCCCTTGAAACGATTCTTCGGCTTGTGGGTCCTCTGGCTTAACTACCTTCGGTCCCGAGGTGGTAATTCCCTTTTTAGGCCTTTGTGGTTTGGGTTTGGGTTTTGGAGGAGGCGCCGCCAACGAGGGCTCAAGCACCACTGAGGTCGATGGTTGCGCCTCTGGTAATATACTATCCTCCTCGGCTGGAACATCCTGCCGAGGGGCTCCCTTCTTCTTCTTCTTTTTCTTGCCCTTACGCCCCCCCC